>JAQGBW010004763.1:0-13167 GCA_034698625.1 Julus scanicus
TAACAAAAGTTAAAACTGAATAGTTTAACAAAAGTTAAAACTGAATAGTTTAACAAAAGTTAAAACTGAATAGTTTAACAAAAGTTAAAACTGAATAGTTTACCAAAAGTTAAAACTGAATAGTTTAACAAAAGTTAAAACTGAATTGTTTAGCAAAAGTTAAAACATGAAAGTTTGCAAAAAGTTCAAACATGAAAGTTTGCAAAAAGTTCAAACATGAAAAAGTTTACAAAAAGTTCAAACATGAAAGTTTGCAAAAAGTTTGCTAAATGTAAAAATAGAAGTTTGCTAAATGTGAAAATAGAAGTTTGCTAAATGTGAAAATAGAAGTTTGCCAAAAGTCCATATAGAAACGTTTTTAAAAAGTTAGGATCTAAAAGATGAAATGGAGGAAAACGTTCCAAAATAGGAATGTTTCCCGAAAATACCGTTCAAATTGAAATCTTTCCAAAATCCCGAGATGAGGAAAAGCATTCCAAAACGTCAAGTTTTCAAACTTGAAATACCCATCATAACCGCGCATTCCAGCAGCTTTGATGGAAGGGTTAAAATTCGATTTGCACGCGTGTCCAGTGAAGTTCTAAATGTATGTCAATGTTGACCTTTGGAGCTTAGAAAGATGGCCGTTCGACACAAGGCCATTCCTCCCATTCATATGGCTTCTTTTGTTGCACTGGTGAAGGGGAGGCAAACAATCTTGTAATGGCTGCCATAATTTTTTTATTTTCCCTCGTTTTATGGCTATTTTATGACGGCATTTGCGCAAACTCTTTACCTACATCTCGTTCTTTATTTTACGAAATTGCCCACGCGGTATGCTTAGCTTGGAGATGAGCTTACCCCACATAAATATTTTAATTAATTGCTCTCTTCACCTGGGATGCGCAACGTGAAAACCTAATCAAAAAATATAGAAGATGCGCTTTTTTTATTCCTTTCATCTCTCTGGATGCTTCGCTTTTATGGTTGTTTTTACACGGCAAATGAATTGTTCCATCAGATGTATTCGAAAGATAAAGCTCTTGAATAGAAAGAGAAGACTTTGTGTCCCAAGATGGCGGCGTGCTGTACCAAAGCGCGTGTTTCTGGCTACGGTTTATATACCCCTTTTCAAACGCCTCTTTTATTGAGTTCGGCATTTTATAATGATAATGCAAATACTTTGATAATATAATAGGTGGTAAGATTAATAATAATAAACACTTTTCCTCCGCAAACTTGAATTGATATACTTGAGTCCCAAGATGGCGCCTTACTTTCCCTGGAACTATCCCATTGAATGCCCACAAATGCAAGTTTAGTCCAAAAGATCAATAATATGATTCAATTTTTTTATTTGAAAACTTCAAAAGTGCTATTTGCTTTGTATACACACATTTTATTTGTTTCAAAAAGCAATTTTGTAAAATTTTAACATTTTTGAGCATTTTAAAAACTACAATTTCACATGTGTACGTACACAATCCCTGTTTGATGTAATTGTTCTAAATACGAGTATATGCCACTAAAAATGAAAGTAAAATTTAGATTAGTTGTTGTATCTTTATCGAAAAACTTTAATTTGATCGTGGTTATGACTAACAAAAAATAAAAAATAAAAAATATATATTTTGGTTCCCAAGATGGCGTCCAAGTAAGACAACTTGCTGTTTTAAACAACATGATATGTCATTTCATCTGTAATACATATGTGATATTAAGAGTATAAAAAAATACTTCTTCTGTTTGGTGAAATTTCCAATCTCCATTCTTTTTGCTCGTGATGGTTTTTCCAACATCGTGATTTCAACTGAAGCCCTACCTGGATTCCAAGGCTTTGGAATCACAGTCAACACTGACGACTCAGCTTTTTACTGCTTTTTTATACTCTCTTCATGTTCCTTTTTATGGTTTATTTCGTTTTATTTGCCGGGAAACACTGAGTGTTCCAACAGAGGATTTTTGGAATCACGTGTCCCAAGATGGCGGCCGAAAGTTTTCAATAGATTTTTCATTAACTACTATTTAAAAACGAAATAGCGACTGCTTTTTTAAAATCATTTTTATTCTGGCTATATGAAAGAATTAGATTAGGAATCAACCTAGGTGCTTTTTTAAGATTAACAACTATTCGGTTGAACCAAACTTGTATCTCGAAAATGATCAACCCGTTTCAAGATGGCGGCCACGGAGTTCTCATCCCTTTTTATAACCCCCAAACGAAGGGTTTTGCTTTCATCAGCTATTGTGCTAGCTAAGGAGGTCACCGTTTCCTTCTTTGTTCACCTTCTCACTTTTTCCCCCCTTTTGCCGCCATTTTGCCTTGAGAGGGGGAAAAGGGTATGTATGCCTTTGATTTCGATCAGTTTTCACTCTTATCATTTGTGCTTGTTTGTCAGAAGCAATAAAAATTTGGCCCCAGTTTTCCGATGCAGATCCTAGGTCAATAGGGCAGTGCGTCGTTCAGGAATTGGGGTCAATCGGTTGAGGAGCTGGTTGGGGGTTTTGGGAGGTCAGGAGATGAGGGAGGAAGTGCAAACCCTTCTTGGGTACATAACATTTCTCTCTGACACAGCATCACTATTGCTTGTTTTTCTGATCGATTTTTGTTTCTAGGGTTGGCAGCGAATTTGCATCGTTTTTTATTTGATGTCAAATGGTTCTTTTGCATGCCACTTTGATATGCATGCAATTGTGAGAGTCAGTAGGAAACTTAGTGCTAAAATTCAGTGCACTAAGCCACTGAAGTGCCAAGATGGCTGCCAAGTAGACGTAGGCCTAAATATGCAAAAAGTGAACCTTTTTTTTTGGCCTTTTCTGGTGTTAGAAATTAAGATGGCTGCCTAGGAAATATTGATCTAATGTCAATTTAATCTAAATGTCAATTCTCGAGTCAAGATGGCAGCCAAGGATACCTAGGTAGCATGATGATGAGTCTCGACAGCTGGGTTACCTGATGTTAGGTACCAAGATGGCTGCCAAGTAGACGGCCTAAATAAGCAAAAAGTGAAGCTTTTTTTTGGCATATTCTGGTGTTAAAAATTAAGATGGCTGCCAAAGAAATGTTGACTGTATCTTAATCTAATGCCAATTCCCGAGTCAAGGTGGCAGCCAAGGATATCTAGGTAACATGATTAGTCTCGACAGCTGGGTTACCTAATGTTAAGGACCAAGATGGCTACCAAGTAGACGTAGGCCCAAATATACAAAAAGTGAAGCTTTTTTTGCACTTTCTGGTGTTAGAAATTAAGATGGCTGCCTTGGAAATATTGACTATATTTTAATCTAATGCCAGTTTCCCCAATTCAAGATGGCAGCCAAGGATATCTAGGTAGCATGATGATGAATCTCGACAGCTGGGTTACCTGATGTTAGGTACCAAGATATCTGCCAAGGAAATGTTGACTATATCTTAATCTAATGTCAATTCCCGAGTCAAGATGGCAGCCAAGGATACCTAGGTAGCATGATGATGAATCTCGACAGCTGGGCTACCTGATCTTAGGGATCAAGATGGCTGCCAAGGATATGTAGACTATATCTTAATCTAATGGTAGTTTTCTGAAGTCAAGATGTCTGACATGGGAACCCGGGCTGTTCCATAAAACAGGGCGCTTCCATAAAACATTGGAATTTGGGAATTTTTTTTCTTAGTTTCGTGAGTGCTTTCTTTCTTTTGTGTTTGTCGATGAAGCATTATTCAGTTCCCACCATTAAACAAAGATAAGGAGGAGGTGGACTTCCGTTCCGCTTTTGTGTTACCCCTTTGTTTCCTCCTTTCGGCCAATTAAACGCTGCTTTCGCAAACAAATATCCTGCAGCCATTGTGTTTAATCTGCAAGCTGCCGCAGACTTAAAACCAGCTACGAGAGGTTCTTTTACGAGCAAGTCTCAAATATTTAAATTTCCTCGTTTTATGCTAAATAGTAGTTTTTCACCAAACCTCCTTTGTTCTATCTTTAGGGGGGCTGCAACAATGCCTTTCCTGTCCCTCGGTGCACAACACCCACCAGGAGGCAGCACGCCCCGCCAGAGGGCGACCTTGGCCTTTTAGATATCAGCCTTGATGTTATTAGTAGCTGGTCTTTCTGAAATCCACGCCTCAAAATTTAAGCGCTACTAATAAGGGGCGTGGTTTCGATAATCCCAACCGTTATAAGATATCCTGGCCATCATAACCACCTTAATGAATTCTAGCATGCAGTCATGGTCAATGATTCTATTCTATGGTCAGCAGTGATTACCAGCTGAAAAGTTTGGCTGTCTGAATCCCAACCGTTATAAGAAATCTACTTGCAAGTAGCATTAGGGTTAAGATTGTTAGATTCTCCAATCCTAACCATCTGCATAACTAAAATTTAATCATGGAAACATCACCGATTTTCCCATGAAAATGTATTTCAAATCTGTGAATATATTGACTCCACCTTCTTAAAAGGATGGATTACTCCAATCCCAACCGTTATAAGATATCCTATCCATCATAACCACCTTAATGCATTCTAACATGCAGCCATAGTCAGTGATTCTAATCTATGGTCAGCAGTGATTACTAGCTGAAAATGTAGCAATCTAAATCCCAACCGCTATACAAAAACTTCAATTGCAAAGTAGCACCAGGGGTAAGATTGTTAGATTCTGCAATCCTAACCATCTAGCATAACTAAAATTTAATCATGGAAACATCAACGATGTTCTCATTGAAATGTATTTAAAATTTGTGAATATATTGACTCCGCCTTAAATTCTTAAAAGGGTAGATTACTTTCTCCAATCCCAACCGTTATAGGATATCCTATCCATCATAACCACCTTAATGAATTCTAGCATGCAGTCATGGTCAGTGATTCTAATCTATGGTCAGCAGTGATTACCAGCTGAAAATGTAGCAATCTGAATCCCAACCGTTATAAGAAATCTACTTGCAAGTAGCACCTGGGTTAAGATTGTTAGATTCTCCAATCCTAACCATCTTGCATTACTAAAATTTAATCATGGAACCATCAACGATGTTCCAATGAAAATTTGTTTAAATCTGTAAATATATTGACTCCACCTTAAAAGTATGGATTCCTTTCTCCAATCCCAACCGTTATAAGATATCCTGGCCATCATAACCACCTTAATTAATTCTAGCATGCAGTCATAGTCAGTGATTCTATTCTATGTTCAGCAGTGATTACCAGCTGAAAATGTAGCAATCTAAATCCCAACCGCTTTACAAAAACTATACTTGCAAAGTAGCATCAGGGTTAAGATTGTTAGATTCTCCAATCCTAACCATCTTGCATAATAATGTGGAAAAGGCATGTCTGTGCAGAAGACTACTTTCTTGAATCCTAACTAGTATGTTATCCTAACCGTGAAAAGATTTAAATTCCTCATCATTGTCGAAAAGGAAAAGAAATCTATGAGGTGAAACTCAACCTATTTTCTAAATTGTTACAGGAAAGTTTTTGTTATGACAATAACTTGAAAAAGGACCTGGCGGATGCTGATCTAACTAAACAAATGCTGAATGGGGGGGCCCTCTACAGGTGGCCCGATGTGGCAGGTGGGATATGTCACATGAGGGCGTTGGTGTAGGCCACGCCCCTTTTGTGTCCATCTTATAGTCACGAAGACCATTCGTTGATTGGAATGTCCTTGAGATGCTGGAAAGGGCTGCTTAGAAGCCAAGCTCCCCTTCAATTGTGTCTACCAGATGGCGTGGTGAGTGATGGAGAGTGGCAGGTGGCTAGCAGAGGCGTTTGGGCCGTGGTCACGTGAGATACCCGGGGTGGTACCATATGACAAATTAAAACGTGTTTTCTGCTGAAGAAACTTGTTTTTCATGCCTGTGTCGTTGTTACTAAATTCTGCGTAATTTCCTTCTACTCCACATTGTAAATTACATAAATTTACATCATGCATGCAAATTTGGATATAGGTACACTAAATATTAAATTAAATTACATATACAGTGTTGGGCAGTAATTGAGTACATTGAATGGATTTGAGTAACGAGTAAAAGAATGCAGAGTACGATGAGTAATTGAAATGCCAAATGCACTCAATAGGTATGAGTACAATGCTCTCGATTACATAATTGTACTTACAATGGGTGATTAAAAATGTCCTTGAGTATTCGATGTGATCTAAAATTGAGTACCAATGTAATGGAGTATGAATAAAAATATTTTAAGTCAATAATTGAGTACATTGAATAAGTTTGAGTAACGAAAATCAGTAACTTAACACGAGGGTCACGTCTTTATTTTAATTGGTTCTGCTTGTAATGAAATCTACTGTGAATAAAATAAATTCAGTTCCCTAAACGATACTTTTACAATCCGCCGTACTCGTATTCAGTACTCGTATGCATGAGTACAAGTCTGATTATGGTACTACTCATACTCATTTCGAATGATTACTTGTACTCTACTCACTGTGGAGTACGATTCCAATATACTCAGTACTACTGCTCACGAGTATAATTTGTCCGAGTAACTCATTTCATATGAATACTGATTACATGTACTCTTCTCATACTATGGAGTATCATGATTCCACTACAATCGTAATCAGTACTCCTACTCATGAGTACAATTTGCACAAGTCTGAGTACTTGTGGTAGCCTGTATCGGTAATATACTGTACTTTTTGTAGTAGTTTTTAGAATGAAAATTGTATACACTTTGTAAAACTGGAATTAAGGTTACCATCGTGACCACAATATAATTTTGTCATACTGCGGCACACTTGAAAGTCCTGATTTCTGTCACGGCACATTTAAGTTATCAATGCTGGACTCTGTACACTTATAGCGTTTTACTTTCATATTTTCAGCTGAAACAGTTGGCAAACTGAAAGTTTTTAGATGAATATATAACTGTATACGAAGGCAAAACAACAATGTATTTTGTAAGAAAATAATTTACTAGCGGCACATCCCATAACATCGTTCAAGCAACTATCTTTTATATCCTAATATGACAACAACAGCTTTACCTTGAACCTATGTTAACTAGTTTTTGATTACAAACATTACATCGCTAACAAATCTTAGACCTTTCGAGAATCAGGGCCAGCAGCCTACTCTCATGCCTATTTTGTCACGTGGGGGCGCTAGCAGCGTGTTCTACGTCTGACAGTGATGAATTACGTAGCCTTGGAATACCCTTTTCAAGACGCTGGAAGTCGAGATTTTTTTAGCTTTTTAATTTTTTCTTCCTTTCAAATTATTTTTTATGCTGACAGAGGACGCCTTTGGAATACCCAATGTGGCGCCCCCCACTCCGTCCCTCCCCAAACCTTGCCCTCTGAACTTAACCCTGGTTAAAACACGATCCCCCGAGGAGGGAGGACACACGGATTGAACAAATTTCAATTTTTTGGTTGGAAAATGATGGCGCTGTGCCAAGCGCCGCACCCGCCCCCTGGCCCCCCTTCCCGCGAGAGAGTTTGTTGATGGGTCTTAACCTCGGCGTGTCATGTTGAAGGCTAGCTACATTTTTCATTAGTTTACCGCACTCGCCGTGTTGTTATTACGGTTATCAGCAGTGGCACTGTTCATTAACTCGGTTTGCAGCGCCACCTACAGCGGTGGCAAACGGGCTTTTGTAATGGTTGGCCCGGTGCCGAATCTTGGCTTGTAGTTAGCTAATTTGATGAGATCCTGCATGGTATAATCAGCATTTCCATCCATAGGTAACCCAAAGCGAGCGATGGGAGCGCCATCTGTGTATGACGTCTAAATTGTAGACCAACGGAAGCTTGGATAAACTGAAATGAAGAATTGATCAGGCAACACATTTTGAAAAATCGTAGAAATGTTTGACAAAACAGGCCAAGGAGCAATTTTTTTTTTACAAAAATGCGGCCAAGTGGCAATTTTTTTTACAAAAGTATGGCCAAGTGGAAATTTTTTACTAAATTATGGCCAATTAGGTGGCAATTTTTGAAAAAAATATGGCCAATTAGGTGGCAATTTTTGACAAAAATATGGCCACGTGGCAATTTTTGACAACAGTATGGCCAAGTGGCAATTTTTGACAAAAAGTAAGTCCAAGTGGCAATTTTTGACAAAAGTATGGCCAAGTGGCAATTTTTGACTAAAATATGGCCAATTAAGTGGCAATTTTTGACAACAGTATGGCCAAGTGGCAATTTTTGACAAAAAGTATGTCCAAGTGGCAATTTTTGACAAAAAGTAAGTCCAAGTGGCAATTTTTGACAAAAGTATGGCCAAGTGGCAATTTTTGACTAAAATATGGCCAATTAAGTGGCAATTTTTGACAACAGTATGGCCAAGTGGCTATTTTTGACAAAAATATGGCCAAGTGGCAATTTTTAACAAAAATATGGCCAAGTGGCAATATTTGACAAAACAGGTCAAGTAGTAAATATTGACGAAACAGGCAAATTGAGAAATTCTGAAGAGATACATGTGCTTAAAGACTAGTCTCCACTGAAGACAAACATTCAACACTCAACATGCAACACTCAAACACAAATACATCTCTATGCTAAGGTGTCTTCACTTCACTGCGCATGCTCAGCCATGTGCTCAAATGCGGACCTGAATGCTTGGTAAGGCTCTTGGTAAAAGCGCCTTTTTGATCATGTTTGAACCATGTTGATCAACATTGTTGCCCTATGTTGCCTTCAGTAGAGACGGAGCTTTAAAGACTTACGCCATAAGGTGGCGCTGAACAAAATTAGGTTACCTTGAAGAGAAGGTAAGGACACAACCGTACAAAGACAAGAACAACAAAGACCTGACACGACTAGAAACAGCAGTCACGTGTTTTTGACAGCATGACATCATAGGTCATTCTCGTTTTTCACGTTTCTTGTTTGCTGTACCACGAATACAATAGGCGCTTTGTTATCTGTCACAATGACGTCACCGGTATTAATGACAATAAATTCGTAGCCGTTTTATATATTTTTAAATTCTTTTATTCGAACATGATGGAGACAGAAGCCACAGCGTATTTTTTACTCTGTGACGTCACTGCATGCTTTATGTCGTGTTTCGAGCTTTCAATTCTAGACTGCGAATGCCAAAGTGTCATAACTATAAATTACTCCTGAATGAATGGCTTCACACTCCATTTTTGTTGTTTATTTTGTGTTTTATTATATATATTTTTCCTTCACAACTTTGTGACAAACAAAAAAGGAATGTTTTGTTAGCTCGTGTCACTTGTAGAGTTATATATAGCATTTTAGGTGTCATGCTATTGTCCACAACTTTGGTAACATGAGGCTGGAATCACACATACACAAACCTTAAACAATTAAGTCAGACTCTTCTGAATGATACCTGTATCCACAAAAAACAACATAAAACATGCCATCACAAACAGTGGCGGTACTAGGGTTGGTGTCACCCAGTGCGGTAAATCATGGTGTCACCCCCCCTCACGACACCCCATATAGTATAGAATCCTCCTCCGAGTCCGCTCATTTTTGCTGATTTTTGTTTTTAAATTCACGTTTGCAAATCAAAATAAAAAATGGAATATTTTCAGAAAATAAGAAAATTGTATCATTATTTTGCATTTTGGTGTCACCCCTTGTGATGGTGTCACCCGGTGCGGTCCGCACCCCCCGCACCCCCCTAGTGCCGCCACTGATCACAAACCTAAAACAGTGAATACATCAACATGTTGCTGTATGCTGAAGTGTCTCCACCACAAGTTGAAAAAAGTTAAGACCAAATGTGGCCGCTTTATTGCGCTCAAATGCGGACCTGAGTGCTTAGTAAGGCTCTTGGTAAAAGCGCCATGATTAAAATGATAATTTATTGGGTCAGTTAATCTGGGCAAAGTTACTCTTGCTGCTGGCCATCGACAAACATGTTCACCTGACCGTTCTGGAAGGAACTCCTTAAACGGTGCATCAGTTTTTCTGTTCTGGTGTGAAGGGGAGGGAGGGGGGTGAGTGCGCTGACCTCTGAACCCCGATATCTTCAGCCGGGGTGAGCATTGGGCTTTGTGTGTCGTTTTGCATTGTCCTCGCTGTCCATTAGGGGCGCTTTTCGGCCAGGATTTGAGGATTCGTGGGCCGATTTAAGGCACCGAAATAGCGAGTATTTCTTGTTCTCACCTACACAATATCCCCCACCCCTCTTTTTTTTTCTTCCTGTCGCCTAATCGTCGATATCGATGCCGAATGCGCAGGTAAGCCCCTCTTCCAACCCTGCCATCTATTGTGCATTCGTAGAAATGACACAATGGAAAAGGTTTTCTGCTGGGGCATTTTGTTGTCCGGCCGTTGTTGACACCTTATCTCTTGACCATTGTGACGTCAGCTGGTCCGGCAGGTGAACGGTTGTTGTTGTTGGCCGTGGGAATGATGGGGCTTATCGCACTTAGCCATGTGGGAAGGGCCTCTGGTGGAACTTTTGGAAAACGCGTGGGTCCTTCGATCAGCAAAAGAACGTCGGAAAGCTGGGTAAGGACCTTTTAACCACGGCAAGAGTGTAAGCCCCCTGTAAGGACCCTTGATTTCGATGAGAGATTGCTTAAAGTTTAACTTCTAAAGTTTGGTAATGGCACTTGATTCCATATATATATATATATATAGTGAATTCACGGCGATATATGAGCAAGCCAAATTTTGGGGGAGAACACATTATGGTCGAGCGAACTTTGGGTGTTCTGAATTTCTGAGCAAGCGAACTTTGCATGGGGAGATAGTGTGTTCTGAGCCTCTGGACGAGCGAACTTTGGGGAGAAAGTGTGTTCTGAACTTCTGAACGAGCGAACTTTGGGGAGAAAGTGTGTTCTGAATGAGCGAACTTTGGGGAGAAAGTGTGTTCTGAACTTCTGAGCAAGCGAACTTTGGGGAGAAAGTGTTCTGAACTTCTGAGCAAGCGAACTTTGGGTGTTCTGAATTTCTGAGCAAGCGAACTTTGGGGAGAAAGTGTTCTGAACTTCTGAGGAAGCGAACTTTGGGTGTTCTGAATTTCTGAGCAAGCGAACTTTGGGGAGAAAGTGTGTTCTGAACTTCTGAGGAAGTGAACTTTGGGGAGAAAGTGTGTTCTGAACTTCTGAGGAAGCGAACTTTGGGGAGAAAGTGTGTTCTGAACTTCTGAACGAGCGAACTTTAGAGAAAGTGTGTCCTGAACTTCTGAGCAAGCGAACTTTGGGGAGAAAGTGTTCTGAACTTCGAGGAAGCGAACTTTGGGTGTTCTGAATTTTTGAGCAAGCGAACTTTGGGGAAAATGTGTTCTGAGCAAGCGAACTTTGGGGAGAAAGTGTTCTGAACGTCTGAGGAAGCAAACTTTGGAAAGAAAGTGTTCTGAACTTCTGAGGAAGCGAACTTAGGGTAGAAAGTGTGTTCTGAACTTCTGAGCAAGCGAACTTTGGGGAAAATGTGTTCTGAGCAAGCGAACTTTGGGGAGAAAGTGTGTTCTGAACTTCTGAGGAAGCAAACTTTGGAAAGAAAGTGTTCTGAACTTCTGAGGAAGCGAACTTAGGGGAGAAAGTGTGTTCTGAACTTCTGAGCAAGCGAACTTTGGGGAGAAAGTGTTCTGAACGTCTGAGGAAGCGAACTTTGGAAAGAAAGTGTTTGAACTTCTGAACGAGCAAACTTTGGGGATAAAGTGTTCTCTGAGCAAGGAACCTTTAGGAATAATGTGTTCTGAGCAAGCGCATTTTGTGAATAATGTGTTTTGAGCAAGCGAACTTTGGGGAAAATGTGTTCTGAGCAAGCGAACTTTGGGGAAAATGTGTTCTGAGCAAGCGAACTTTGTGAAGAATGTGTTCTGAGCAAGCGAACTTTGGGTAGAAAGTACCTATTCTGAGCAAGCGACCTTTGGGGGGAATGTTGAGCAAGTAAACATCACAAAAGAACATGTCTTTACAAAGGCAAACATGTCTCGAGATTAAAGTTGAAACCTGACAATCCCAAGAACACGTGTTGCATCAAAGAATGCATTTTTGATTATTTTTACAATTACTCTTTGTAAAAATATGAGCGTGAAAAGTGCACATTTTTTGAACTTGTATGCTAGAAAATACACGAGATGAATAATTTACTTGGGGGGAAATATATTCTGCTTGTATGTCGTATAAAAATGAACGCATTATTTTCAAAATTCCCAAGTTGGCTTCCAAAATTCTGAAAATATTCTTCAAATTATACATGCTCATGAAGAATGGCTGAAAGCAATATTTGAGCAACATGCCGCATCTCCATCTTCACACTATTACGAATTTTGAAAAAAATTGTGCAAATCAAAATTCATAAAGTGAAGTGTGGGTAACATAAGTACGTGTTGGACCCCACGATTTTTTTAAACTGTAGCCACCGTGTACTTCCTTTCACAAAAAACAAGGCTTATAATTTCAACTTGTGCCTGTTCATTTTCACAGCAATGAGTGACTTCAGGACGTAACTAATGTTTCAAGTTTTATGAGGGAGCCCCTAAGGGAGCACTTAAGTACGCCACGTCATTGAGCCCCTCAAACATAAACACTTGTGGCCTTAAAACAAATTCCAGCAGCAGGAAGATGTGGGCGTCTATTGGAGGAAAAGTAGCCACTGTCCAGTTCATGGCTTGACCCTGACAGTGACCTACTGACAGACAGACCTCGTTTCCCCCTTTCTTCAGTTGACACTCGGACGTGGGGCGCGGGAATGATGGAGTGGCTACTGGGGAAACGAACCAGTGGTCAGCACCTGTTTATCCCTCTTTTTCCCCTTTGATGCCACCCCCTTTTTTATCTTTTCCAAGGAAAGTTCTACAAATAAACACACGGTAGTTTACTGAATGAAACGAAGGGAGGAGGGTGATTTATTGAGTATGTTTGTGTACATCAGTAGTCGTACTACATCTACTACTTTTTTCACCAGGGATGGTACTCTGTCCTGAGTAATTTTTTTCTAGAAACTATATGTCCTTTAAATGTGATTATAGGGGCATATTCATCGTACAGTAAGACTTTTGTAAACTAATAACCTCTCTAAATGTTTAAAATGTGCCGGTCCTGACTTGGGATCCATGTAAAAATGATTAAAACCTCCCTAAAGTAATATTCATTGACCCCAATGATTTTGTAAGTGAATATTAACAATGGAACTGCAAAAAATATCCAACTAAGATGAGGTTATACCACTAATACCCTGGCTCCACTTGCACATTTTAACTCGTTTGGATGTGCATTCTTGGTTGGATGCAGTTGAATGTTCAAT
>JAQGBW010004764.1:0-13166 GCA_034698625.1 Julus scanicus
GAATGAACACACTATAAAGTTAAAGGTCATTTTGGGACTTAAATGTCCTTTATCTTGCAGTGTGTTCATGGTATAATCGCGAAATGTCTTCTTTAAGAATTATAATACCCTTCACCTAAATCAAATAAATTTTTATCGAAATATAATAATTATTTTAACTTTCAAAATTTGAATATCCAGCTGTTAAGTTATCGTAATGGAGATTTTACTTTCATCAGCTATAATTTTTGATTCAACAACCTCTTCATATTCTTGGAATCTCTCATTAAAAATTTAAAAAATTGCAAAAGACGGGTCACCATTCCAGTCATTTTGTGAATGAAATTTGTTAAAAATCTCCGAATCAGTCTCTGATCCATTGTTCTGCCTCAGAAGACCTATTTTTTTCTTCCCCACATATTCAGTTAAAATTTCTCTCATTTTTTAAAAGTAGAATTACAATTTACAAAACCCCAACTGCATTCCTTTATGTTAACCCTAACGATGCTAAAAAAGAACATTTCCATTCCATCCAGTTTGGAACAGGATCTGACGTCACTGTCTTAAATTCAGACAGTAAACATAGACACAGACATCAGTTAGACACTGTAGTTGGACAAACAAAATTTTATGTGTGCTATTTATTGAAGGAACACCGATTTTTGAAATTGAGGCTTATTTGAAATTCGAGAAATAGAGGTTTTGGAAGAACATATTTTGAGATATACGTGAAAAATACGCTGAATTTAGATTGTAAAAGTAGGAATATTCCAGAAATTTCGAGATATACAGGTTCTACTGTATTGTCTTAAAATCAAATTCACAAACCAGTAAAACCAGTTTATTACATTTTCAGTCACAAAATGCGTCTTAAAATAAGACATTGTTTTTACGGCGTATAAACACGTAAGGACATGTTGGACCATATATGGAAATATGCGAGTCCATACATGTCCATGAATGTAATTTAGCCCTAACCCTGATTTTCTGTCCATTTCCAGATCCAGAACTCTTCCATCGAGGTGTTCGGCAACAATTCCGTGGTCCTAGTCAACGCCAGCCGTGTCGCCGTGTCCGACTCCAGAATAGGGCACATCGGAGAACGGTTCCTGACAGGGGCCCTTACCTCGGTCCTGGATTTCAGCGACAACAGCGTGGAGTTCCTGGACGGCGGGGCTTTCGACGGCTTCCGGGACGTTGAGGCCCTAACCGTCAGCGGCAACGTCTTCGGCAATGCGGATGCGGCCGATGCCCTAGACGCCCTTTTCGCTTCCGGGTCCTCTCTTCCGCTCGGCTGGAAGATGGAGGTCCGTTCCAATCGGCTGCCCTGCGACGATCGCTTCTGCGCCCTCTTGAGGGACCGCGACGAGGCCCTCGACATAGCCGCCTTCTTTAGCCTCACATTGTGCGACAACGGAACGAGGACCTTGGCGGAGTTCTTGTCCATGATGGACGACGATGACGTCTGCCAAGATGGCGGACTCGCATCCGGGGAGGGCAATGCGATAGCCACGCGAGCTTCCATAGCCGCTTCTTCCGTGGCCGATGCTACGGCGGCGCGGTTCCGACACGGAGTCGCCGCCGTGGCGCTGCCGCTGCTCATTCGGTGGCTATGAGGTTCCGGAACAGTCGAGGAGTCGCCGTAGAATAGCTTTTAAGTCTACGTAGAATAGCCTCGGATAGCCTCATGACCGACTGATGGAAGACTCGATGGCAATTCCGAGGATATCCTCTTTCGACTCCGGTGCTATTCTAAGCGACTCCGAGACCATCTAAAGCCATAACATGGCGACTTAAAGGCTATCTGAAGCTATTCTACGTGAACTTTGAAGCTAACTGAGGCTGTTCTACAGCAACTTTAAAAATATCTGAGGCTATTCTACGGCAACTTCAAGATTATTCCGTGCAGACTTTGAGGGCATTCTATGGCGAATAAAATTTAATCTGAAGCTATCGGAGGCTATTCTATGTAGCCTTTAAGACTATTTTATGGTGGCGTCATGGCTGTTTGAAGCTATCGTAGGACGACTCTGTGGACTATCTGAGGTTATTCCATGGCGACTATGAGGCTATTTAAGGTTGGCTTCAAGACCATACGAGGCTATTCTGTGGCCACTTACAGGCTATCTCTAGTGATTTCAAGACAATCTGAAGCTACTAATTGGAGGCAACCTGAGACTATCTAAAGCTATTACATGGCAACTTCGAAGATATCCATCGGGGTCTCCGGGGATATGCTATTCAAACTTTGAAGCTATTCTATTAGCGATTATGAGGCTATCTAAATCTAATCCTCGACAACTTCAAGGCTATCAAAAGCTATTCCACCGCTACTTCAAAACTATCTTAGACTTCTGTGGCGACTTCGAGGCTATCCAACGGCAACTCTGGGGCTATGCTATTTATACTTTAAAGCTGTTCTATAGCAACTGTGAGGCTATTTAAAGCTACTTCACAAAAACTTCAAGGCTATCTAAAGCTATTATGTGGTGACTTTGAGATTATCCAATGAAAACTCTGAGGCTATGCTATTCAAACATTGAAGCTGTTCTATAGTGACTGTGAAGCTATCTAAAGCTTTTCCAAAACTTCAAGGCTATCCAACGGTGACTTCAGGGCTATGCTATTCAAACTTTGGAGCTGTTCTATTGCGACTATGAGATTAAAGCTATTCCATGATAACTTCAAGGCTACCTAAGGCTATTACATGGCAAGTTTGAGGCTATCCAACGCAGACTCCGGGGATGTACGTACTATGCACACTTCGAAACTGTTCTATAGCGACAATGAGGCTATATAAAGACAATCAACTTCAAGGCTATCGAAAGCTATTCCACCGCTACTTCAAAACAATCTTAAGACGATTTTGTGGCGACTTCGAGGCTATCTAAAGCTAATCCACGACAACTTCAAAGCTATATAAAGCTATCACATGATGACTTCGATGCTATACAACTGCGACTCCGGGGCTATATTATTCAAACTTTAAAGCTGTTTTATAGTGTCTATGAGGCTATCTAAAGCTATTCTATGGCGATTACGTGGCTTTTCTATAGCTTCCCATACACACCCCAATTTTCACTTTCAAAATGTCTGCCTCGCGTGACGTCATTAACATACATATGAAAAACAGGTTTAATTGCAGACGTGTAATAAAACACGTTCTATTTGAGGGCGCTAATTGAATCGCGCGACTCGTTATAACGCTCTTTTAACGTGTTTTCGTGTCAAAGCCTTTTTAAATTCTACTTCCAAGATGGCCGCTCGAGGGCGTTTTCCCCGGTTCGCGCGCGCGCGTGGGGGTCGAAGGTCAGCCGCGTGTGACGTCATCTGGGCGCCCCCTCGCGGTGCATCACGGGATATGTCCTTCGATTAAATGTTTTTTTTTTTTGCGTAGGAAGTCCTTTGACCTAGAACGAGGTTTTACTAAATTAGGCAACCTCTTTTTTAACATTTCGCCCACCTGCCTAAGTCGGACACGGTGCGTTCTAACAGGTGCGTTCTTTTCGTTAGCGGAATTACTCATTGTTGGTTCACCGAAACGAAGAGTAGGAAGTGCGTGAAGTTAGTGCTAAAATCCAGCGCCATATTGGATCTGTTAGGCAGCCATCTTGGATCTCTGAGACAGCCATCTTGAAACTTTTAAGCGGGCATTTTGGAGATTTTAAGTCGCCATCTTGAATCTCGGATTCCATTAAGGTAAGCCTTATGTTGTTTATTTATGTAAGCCCTTTTAATGTGGCCCTAAGTCATTCTATTGTGTAACCGGTCTAGTTGGGGTTTGGGCCCTAACTAAGTACTGGGACATTTTAGACGTCTTTTGTACTTACTAATACCGTTTTGGGGCCTTGTTTTTTTAGAAAACGCCCTCACTTAAGAGTTAATACCTTTTTGGGTCCTTTTCAACGCCCTTAGTTAATGACCTATGATCTTTTTAGGTCCTTTAAAACTCTTTAATACCATTTTGGGGCCTTGTTTTTTAAAAACGCCCTTACTTAAGAGTTAAATTTCTTTTTGGGTCCTTTACAACGCCCATAGTTAAAGACCCATGATCTTTTTAGGTCCTTTAAAACTCCTAATACCGTTTTGGGGCCTTGTTTTTTTATAAAATGCCCTTACTTAGATTTAATACCGTTTTTGAGCCTTGTTTTTTAAAAATGCCCTTACTTAAGATTTAATACGTTTAGGGATCTTGTTTTGTTTTTAAAATGCCCTTACTTAAGATTTAAAACCTTTTGGGGCCTTTTTTTTAAAAAATGCCCTTACTTAAGATCTAATACCTTTTGGTAAGATTTAATACTTCTTGAGGGCTTGTTTTTTTTTTTTAAAAAAATGCCCTTACTTAAGACCTAATACTTCTTGGGGCTTTGTTTTTTTTTTAAATGCCCTTACTTAAGATTTAACACATTTTTGGGGGCCTTGTTTTATTTAAAAAATGCCATTACTCTAATACCTTTAGGGATCTTGTTTTTTTTAAAATGCCCTTAAGATTTAATACCTTTTGGGGCCTTGTTTTTTTTTTAAATGCCCTTACTTAAAAATTTAATACCTTTAGGGGCCTTTTTTTTAAAAAAAATGCCCTTAATACCTTTTTGGGTCTTTTTTGCCCTTTGCGTTTGTTGTGAAACTTTTGTAAACCACAGCTAATTCTGAAAAGGGCCCTTTCCTTAGCAATATTTGCACCTTAGGTCCCAACCCCTATAGACTCTTACAACATGTATTAGGATCTCTCTGACTTCAGAGGCCCTTTGCCTTATTCTGTCGAATTTCTAATTAATGCCTACCATTCCTTTAGGTTCCTAGCCGAGGTCATGGGGTCATGGCCCTTGCTCCTTCTTCTTGCGTGTCTGCTGACAAAGGGCACTTCCGGTATCAGTATCAGCACCATATCAGCCACCAATGAGACTTCAACGGGCATCGGTGCTGGCCAATGTATGCAGGATGAACCTTCCTGTTCGTGTCCACAACCTGCCCTTATGAAATGTTTCTGCCCTTTGGATGAGACCTACGACTTTAATTTCCATTTCGAAAAACTGGACAGGCCCTTTGACCTTTTGCAGATTGGGGCCTGTCGTCGCTTGACCCTCTTCGGAGTGCCCTTTGCCAAAGAGCCCCCGGAATTCCTGCAGATCTTCGACTCGGACAACGTGTTCCACGACTTGGGGCCTCTTCCAATAAGCCCTATTGGGACCACGCCCTATCCACCCCTCATCACCGCCTCTCGACCAATCAGACGAATAGAATTTCTCAACGTCACCATCGCCTATTTGGCCCTAGCCGACTTCTATGCCCTTAACCGGATCGAACAGTTTATCATACAGAATTCAACGGTCAAGGTATGTTTGTTTATTTGTGCCCATACCATATATGGGCATATCCAGCCATACCTAACATAAATAAGCCCTTAAATTGGCCAAAATTCAATAAAATAACTATGTCCCATGCACCACTAGGGGGCGTCGAGTCTGCAATAGGCCTAATTGACGATTAGTCGACGGTCAAGGTTTGTTTGTTTATTTGTGCCCAAACCATATATGGACATATCCAGCCATTCTTAACATAAATAAGCCCTTAAATTGGCCAAAATTCAATAAAATAACTATGTCCCATGTTAAAGTCCCATACACCACTAGGGGGCGTAGGTCAAGGTATGTTTATTTGTGCCTATACCATATATGGGCATATCAAGCCATACCTAACATAAATAAGCCCTTAAATGTACCAAAATCGTATAAAATTACTATGTGCCATGTAAAAGTCCCATACGCCACTAGGGGGCGTAGAGTCTGAAATAAGCCTAACGATTGTAATACTACCCCCTAGTGCGTTGAGGACCTTTTCTAACGTTTTTTTAACCCTTAGGTCCTTGGCGGAAGGCCCCCAGAGACGCCCAACCCCTCTAACATGGGCAGCATTCAGCTTCTGAGTTCTATTTTCCTGGAAATCCGCAAGGGGGCGCTGGACGTCGTCTCCTTGGACGCCTTCCTGTTGACCAACAGCACAGTCCACGCGTGGAATTCTGGGGCCGTTCGCTTAGGAGCCCTAGAAGGGGCCCTAGTAGTAGTTTCGAACTGCAGCATCCACCACATGGGGGCGCTGGCGCTCACTGTTTCCACATCTGGCCACCAGGCGGAGCTGCACGTCGAGAGCAACCGTATCGAAGGCATGGCGGATGACGTTTTCAGCGTGACGGAAGTGGGGAAAGTGGATTTCCGGTTCCGTTACAATTGGATGCGTGACGTTCGTCCGCGCGCTCTGGTGGCGCTGCAGTCGGCCGGAAGTGCCGATGTCAGCGCCAATGTGTTTCCGTGTGCGCAAGCGCTGTGTTTAGGCGATGAATTCCAGCAGGGGGCGCTTAACAACAGCTGTTGGATGACGTCAGCCAATAACAGTGACGTCATCGTTATGATGAACTACACGGCGGCGCTTCGGCCCACGGACGAGGTTTGTCTATCTCCTAACAATGTCCTCTCGGACGATGAGGGACAGCGCCCATCGGCACCAGAGGGCGCTGGTGCTAGTGCGACGAGGGCGACCCTAGCGGTAGTCGCGGTGTTAATCGCTACGGCGCTTCTGTCGTTTGTGGATGGCCCTATTTAGGTTGTGGACTGTGATGTGTCGTTTATGGGCGACCCTCTACTTGGGAATGGTATTTTATGGATAGCTCTTTGCTATGTGATAGTGTGTGATCATTTATGGGTAGCCCTATAGCTAATGGTGATTCAGTCGTTTATGGACTGCCCTTGTCTAACTGAAAATTAGTCATTTATGTATAGCCTTATCTAACAGCACCACAGTCATTTATGGACAGCCCTATCCAATGAGGACCTTATTCTTAATGTTTAGTGTGGTCATTTATGGACGGCCCTATCCAATGAGGTCCTTATACTTAATGTTAGAATGGTCATTTATGGACTTCCCTACCCAATGAGGCCCTTATAGTTTATTTTTAGTATGGCCATTTATGGACGGCCCTATCCAATGAGGCCCTTATACTTAATGTTATTATGTTCATTTATGGACAGCCCCTTTATTTTTAATTGATTTTGCATGTTGGTGGCGCCCTCTAGCGTCAAATATTCACTCTGTGGCTCCACCCGGTTTGTAACAAGGCGTTATCTTCATGTGTCACCGATGTATAATGACCAAAATTTAGGACATTTAGGACAACCCACGCAAGTTGGAAGAAACAATACGATTGTCTGCCTCCTGAAAAACAACGCCAAAATGACCTATTTAGTGGAGATGTCAGAGTGGTGCAGTGTGGTGAGTGTGGTGAGTGTGATGACACTTTATGAACACTCGTGTTTAGTCGCCAAAATAACCTCAGATTTTAACATAATCGTGTTTATTTATTTGAAAACTTTAGTTTATATACCCTCGCATTAATACGTGCTAATATAATGTTTTAGAATGTAGGTATTAGAATACATTATACAGGGGTGTCCCATTAATGCAGTATAATTTTTGGGACACCCGTGTACCGTAGTACCTATATAGTACTATTACTTAGGTTAATAAACCTATTGTTTTATTGTATTTTTTAAGTTGTTCTATTTTAGAACAATGTGACCTTTGAACTTTCATTATACCACAAGTTTTCTATGACAGCCATCTTGAATTTTCCTGATTTTAGAATGTCACCCATCTTTAATATCTCGGTTTACTCTATGATAAGCCATCGGCTAATCATAGTAAACAGGCCCCGGCTATCGGCTTACAATGATAGGGTATTGGGCAACAGATATCGGCTATCGGCTTACAGTTTTAGGCCATCTGTTTTCACAAGCATTCGCTATCGGCTTACGATGTGTGGACATCGGCTTAACAACCAGAAATACAAATTGCTGCCATCAAAATTAAATTAAGCTTTAATGTATCGGCTTACATCAGTCTTGACGGCTTACAATGTTTAGTACATCGGCTATCGGCTTACACACCACAACAACAAATTTCAGGCTCATAAAGCTAACTTAATCATTCGGCTTACAATGTTAATTGTACATTAACTAACAATAGCTATCGGCTTACAATGTTAAGCCACTTGTTAACAAACATCGGCTATCGGCTTACAAGCCACAAATGCAAATGGTGGCCAAAACAGGCCCATAAAGCTAAATCATGTCATTTTGGCAATAAAAAACTTGTTGTTTACGAGTTGTTTAAAAACTAGGGAGAGAAAAATGAGGACGCGCTCGTTTATACGAGTTTTATTTGAATTCTGACGTGAATTTTAATGCAGTTTTCAGCGATTAAAAATGATGATTCTGAGAAATGCATAATTTAATGGCGTACACAATTAAGTCATGTTAAATTAAACCGTGGACGAGAGCCCCAGGACATGGCTATAAAATTGCCATTCAATTGATAATTATGGTGCGTTTAGGATCCATAATAGCTAGATATTCTCATGTATGGCCTGAAATAGTGTCCATATTTGATCTTAATATATTATTCTAATGATGTGCATGCATGCCGACATTTTGCTTCCAATGGAATTTGGCGCCCATTTAATTTCCTACGGAGTCTCGTACGAGTCTATATACGTGTCAGAGTTATAAGCGTTAGAACTCGGGTCGGTAGCGCCCATCACAGGCTCCGTAAGAACAACTGGAATGCTAGGCTCGAGTGCAAAACGAAATTATGTTCTATTTATGTCAGACATCTTGCATGCCATCCATTTCGAAAGATGTTCGCCTGATGTGTCCGGTTTTGCTTTATTTTTGTGCTATTCTTCGGTAATATAAATATGTGAACGCGTTTGTGCCAATTTTGGAAAACAAGTTGACCTGAAAAGTCTTAGTTGGAGTATAAACAGTAAGTAGTTAAAGGAATTTTCCATTTAATCAACTCGTAATCAAGATAATATGGTAAACTACATAACTAACCCTAACTTTCAATAGGCCTAACTATAAAACTAACACCTAAAAAAGTTTGAAAAACTAAGTACTTCACGTCTGTAATCTGACGAACAAAACAATGGCTTTACTTAGGAGTATCCAAACTCCATGCCCCAGTTAGGAGTATCCAAACTAGGACTAACTGAGCCAGCCATCCTACTAGGGCATGGGACCAAGTTGTACTTTTAGAAAAGGGTGTAATTTTTGAATTAAGTTTTTGAATTTTTGGAGGCTTGCATTATCAGATGCCTTTGTTTGGAATGTCCTTGGTACGGTTGTATAGAGGCAACTCTTGTGCCTTATTCACTCGATAAATGAATTCCAAAACGTGTTCAATGAGATGTTTAAAAATGTTTATTTGGCTTTTAATGAATGTTTTAATTGGCTTTTGATCAAAGGAATGATGACAAAGTAAAATCACGCAAACAGCTTTTATATGGCTCAAACTAACTCATCGCATCCATCTTCTTATCGTCGTATCAGAAATAGACCACAGAAATTACAAATCATCGCAAAACATCCTTCAAAGTCAGTAATTATGCTTGAAAATTTAAGGAATGAGCTTTGAAATTCTTGAAAATTTTGAAATATAATATTATTGTTGCCCTTAAATTTACTGGATCCATATCAGGGTCCATACATCCTTGAAAGTCAGTAATTATGTAAAAAATTTAAGAAATGGGCCTTAAACTCCTCGAAACTTTTTGAATATTCTTAAATTTACCGGTTGCCATGGTTACGTGATGTTATATTTGGGGCCTCACGTGACGCCATATTACATGGTCATTGAATTTGGCCATATCTGAGCGTATATTAAAATACAAATGTGATTTATTTCGTATATGGTCCATTTCTGATACGACATATCCAATGCCAATTCCCCTCCATGCACAAAGGGCCCGTGGGATCTCATCGTGATTGAGGCCCCTGAAGGTCCCAATTAACCGAAATGGCCACAACTGGTCCATTGTCTCTGTAATGGTCCCACTGGTGTTCTAGGTCCTTTGCTCTTCTAACATCATCGTGATTCTGGGGCTCAGACGTTCCTCTTCTTCAGGTCCTAATAAATCGAAATGGCCCAAATGTCCCCGCTCTGCACCTCATCGTGTTTCGGCCCCAGAACCTTCATCGTGATTGGGGCTTCTAAAGGTCCCTCTTTCTCAGGGCCCAATTAACCGAAATGGTTCATTGTCCCCACTCCTCACTGTTGTGGTTTTCTGGGACCTCTTCTGACATCATCGTGACTCGGGGCCCTCGTAGGTCCCATGACGTCACACGCTGCTTTCATCCGGTGAGGACGCGTCATGCCTGAAGCACATTCTCGGGGCCTCTTCGTTGTATCCGATCCTAGCTTGGGCCATGATGTCATGGGGCAGACAACCGCATTTCCACTTCCGGGTGGGCGAGGCCCCAACGCCGCCAGCGCCACACTTGGGCGTCTGGTGCTGCCCCTGGTGGTGAAGGGTCCAAGCGGCACGAACGACCCTCGGCGAGGGGTCGCTGTAAGCGTCCGACGAATCGTCGCCCGCCACAGATGGCGCCACCGTCGCCCCATCCTCGTCTTCCTCTTCCGGCCGCGAGGGGGCGACACCGTTGTAGTTATTGTTATTGTTAAGGGCCTCTCTGTTATCCCCCTGACAACAACCGGTGTCCTCCGAGGTCCTAGAGGCCCCGGAAGTGTCTTGGCTGAGGTCGAAACTCAGACGTGCCCCTTGACCCAAGTTGGCCATCTCGTTATCAGAATCCTGAAGTTCGAGGACCTCCGACGTGAACCGGGGCCTGCGTTCCACGACGGCCTCGGTAGTTATCACCATGGTCCTTTCACTGTCGGCAGCGCCCTCTTCGGACCGTAACAGCAGACAGTGTTCGTCCTCGTCGCCAGAGGGCGCTGCGTCCGTGATAGTGGTGGGGGCGCCACCGTCTGATGAAAAGCGCCCTTTGTTAAAGCGCGAAGAGCCCCTGGAGCTGAGGCTGGAGGCGTCTGAAAGGGTCTCTGGAGTGGCCAAGGGCGCCAGGCCCAATCCCAAGGTCCAATGAGCCGCCTGCTGGTGGTGGTTGATGTGGTTAATGTGGTTGGGCATCACGTCCTCATTGTACTCCCAGCTTAGGGTCGCACTGGCTGGGGCCTCTCCCTGGCTGCTTCCACCACCGCTGGGGCCGCTGCCACCCACCAGGTGCTCCGGGTTAAGGTCCGTGAAGCTGGTCTCGAGGCACAGCTTGTGGGGTGGGGTCCTTTCGAGGGGCGACTCGGGAGGGTCGCCCTCCACCGCCAGGTCGCGCTCTGAGAAAAGGCGCTGGGGCTTCGGAGGACCCACGTTGCTAAGGACCTGTTTGAAAAATGAAAGTGCTGTTATTCATTGGACCCTGGGGCTCCTTTGTTCATAGAGAAAATGTTTAGGGGCCCAAAGACGTTTTAGGACCTAAAGGATATTTATTTCTACTAACTGTGAAAAACAGAATACTTAGGACCTAGAGGACCTAAATTGCCAGTGATGTTTTTAGTAAAAAAACCATGCATTCAGTAAAAATGGATGTCATATTGTTTGGACCATAGGACCATTGATCGGTTTTTAGTGATATTTATGGGTCCAAAGACGTCTTAGGACCTAGACGACCCTTGAAGGTCCAAGGGGATTAAATCATTGTTTAAGAAATTTACAGTAAAAAATCCAATAGGCTGTTGTTCATTGGACCATAGGGCCATTTGTTCACTTAATAGTTAGTGGATTATAGTTTATGGATAGCTTTGTTCCTAGGAGATCCTTAAAGGTCCTATGGAATCATAGTGATGATCTAAAGAAGAGGCCTCATGCAACCGTCGTTCATTAGGGGCCCTTAGGGGTTGTTTTACCTTCTCAAGGGCCTCGAGGACTTTGTCCGGCATATGGTCCTGAATCATGACTGGAGAGATGAGAACCTCGTCAAAGTCCGTGTTTTCGGCCCATAGTGCTTGGTAAACTGGTTCCGGTTTCCTTAACAGTTGTCTGAAAGGGTCAAGAGATCATAGGTCAAGTGGGTCCTAGGTTAAATGGGTCTTAGGTCAGCATACAAGTACTAAGACCTTTTAGGTCCTTGGGCCCTTTGCGTTTGTTGTGGAACTTGTGTAAACCCTAGCTAATTTTGAAGAGGACCCTTTCCTTAAGTCCTAGCCCCTAGACTTGTACAACATATCTCGTATTTTGATCTATTGACCCATGACCTTTGTGGAACGCTATGGAAACTGCACGCTTTCATGGGGTAAGTCAACAAGGTCATAGGTCAACTGCTGCCCCTGAATTTTGGCAAACCATGCAAACACGCGTGCTATCCCTATGAGAAATTGCTCGCTTTCAGGGGGGCAATATTTTTAATTTTTTAATTTTAATCTGCTAATTATTATAATTAAAATACTAATCAGTAAGATAATATAACTACGAGTATTAAGATGTATAATGCTATCGTTCCTTTAATAGCCCTTTAATGCTTACCTCCATTTTTTCTCATATTTTTGGCTGCCGTTTAAAAACAAAACAATTTGTTACAAATAATTATTACAAAATATCTTCAAAAAAGCCCTAAAACAATGAAAAATGTCCCAAAAAAATATATTGACTCAACTCTTCCTTCGTCGGATGATGTCTAACGACATGTAGGATTCTTCCCGGCGGGAAAAGGGGCTGATGGACGGTTAGGGCTATATTGGAGTCACTCGGGTGGGAAGACACGTCCCTAGGGGCCTGTTTGTTGCCAATGTCGTAGTCCAAAGGGTCAACGTCAGAAGTGGCCGTTCGACAACAGAGGACGCTACTGGTGATCACTTTCCACTATAACAAATGAAATAGAAAGTAAATGGACCCCAACATGGACTCTTCTCGTGCCCTTATTCAACAAACCTTGGGGTCTCTGCTGCCCTTAATGGCGTTGATAAGATCCGATCGCAGCGCCTCCATTTGGTGAAGACCAATGCGGGGAACAACGTCCTTACCCACAACCACGGAAGTGATGAAAGATTTGGTGTATTCAACCACTGGCATACTGGACGGAGCAAAATAGAAATGTCAATTAATCAGGGAGCGTAGGGTCTTTAGAGCCTTAGAAATAGATGAAAATTTAATTGACGATTAAGTAATTGTCCCCGGTGAAACCCACCAAAAATCACGTTTCTAGCTCAGAAACAAGGGGTCAAAGGGCTTAGGGCACCGCGTGTTATGAGGTTAAGACTGACGGTTTAATAAGGGCTGTTTCTAAATTGAGCATATTGCTCACAAGGCTCTGCTCACGCGTTGCTCAGGATCAGTTTGTATTCAC
>JAQGBW010004765.1:0-13165 GCA_034698625.1 Julus scanicus
CCGATCTTTCCTCCTTTTCTGAGGTGCGTCAGGTGTGAATCGGCACTGAATTTTGTGCGGAATGCGCGAGTGATCGTTGATTGCTGATTGTGCGCCACTTTCGTCCAGTGCGTAACAGGCATAAGGCGGTCCTAAAGTCAATATTTACAACTTTCCTTTCCTCTATGCCTGTTTCATACTGGACGGCTTTCGCTCATAAAGCACAAGAATTCGTCTGCCAACTCAGGAAGTAGAGGCTCGCGCATGCACACTTGTCGATCGCAGCTCACATGACGTCACGAAAATCCGCCTCTGCATGCCGGATTCATAAAGCACTTTGGAAGCGCACAACATGGCGGCCTGCGAAGTGAAAATACGGTAACGTGTAGTGACGTGTGTCACGCCACTAGCAGGAGCGCCGATGTTCTGTCCTTTTGTGCGGTGCGTTAAGTGTGAATCGGCACAAAATTTCCTCCATGATGCGTGAGTGATTGTTGATCGTTGCTTGTGTGCTACTTTCGTCCAGTGTGAAACAGGCATTAGGCTCGGCGGAAACTAGCGAATTTATTTAAGGCAACTTTTTAGTAACCAAAAAACCGCTCGATTTTGCGGGTGATTAAACGTTGGTGAATATATAAGGCTTTTCTGGGCAACTTTTTAGTCGCCAAAATGGCTCCATTTTTGCAGGTGATTAAACAGATGCTGGTGAATATGGGCAACTTTTTAATCACCGTAATGAAACGCATTAGTTTCAATTAAACCACGCGCACTGGCGATTTATTAATCGAGGAAAATAAAATTAAAACAAATTCCATTCTGAGGCTAATTAAATAGTTGCAAATGATAGGTGTTATCGAATCTGAAGCAACTATTTAATCCCCAGTGCACGCCTAAAAACCGAAAAGCACGTTTTAAGTGATCAAATAGTTTAGTCGCCCTGGAAAAAATTGATTGTGCGTGCCTAGCCTTAATTGCCCATATAATGGAGCGTGTTTTAATTTTTTAGTTGCCACAAATAAAAAATCGCCAGTGCACGAGGTTCAATTAAACCTAATACATTTAATTTCGGTGATTAAAAAGTTGCCAGTTCGTGCCAAAACTTGCTTTTTGCTTTTCTTAGGAGCGCACTGGCGATTAAATAGTTGCTTCTAAGTCTATAGTACAGAATAGGATTAATTAAAATTGCGAACACACATATGCTGGCACCACTGGCAACTATTTAATCGCCCCAGAATGAAACGTATTTCAATTTTTTAGTTGCCTTGATTTAAAAGTTGCCAGTGTGCGAGGTTCAATTGAAACTACTGCGTTTTATTACGGTGATTAAAGTTACTCAGAAAAAATCCTTAGCCTTTAATAGAAGCAACTAAAAAATTGAAACGCGCTCAATTCTGATGGTGATTAAATAGTTGCTGGTGAAAATATAAGCGTGTTGGTGTGCTCTGACGATTATTTTAACGCTCGTTACATAAATGAAAGCCAAGTTTACAGCAATTACTTAAAACACCAGTGCGTGTGTTACAAAAACTGCAAGCAATTTTTTGGTCACTAAATATTTTAATAACCCGTGCGTACATGAGCACACCCAAACATTAAACTTTAGTTACGGATTATCAACCCCAGGATTATGAAAGCTCCTATAATTAAGCAATCACTGCCAACACCCAAGCTAGTAGTGATTGCCTACTTTCGATACAACAGGAAGTCTAATGTAGCAATTTGACAAATAATTAAGAAGCAAATTCGATAAATTTAACTTATGAGTAGATTAAATTATTAATCATGAAACTGGATTTTGTATTTCTTTTTCAACTTTCTGGTAAATTTGTATACAAAAATAAAACAAACTTTGCAAGATTCTACATTCCAAATACCAAGTTTCAATGCAATGGTACCGAAACAAAGGGTAAAGGTTCAATGCAATCCCCAGTGAAAAAAACAATAGAGATTTCTATTGTTTTCTATTGTTATTTGGAACGTTGTTTAATATTGGTATCAATAGAAAAATTTTATTGGTTTTATTGGTTTCAATTGTTTTCTATGGTTTTCTATTGTTCAGTCAATACAGCTAAACCATAGAAGTCAATACAGGAACCATAGAAAACAATTAAAATCAACAAAGTGTCCAAATAACAATAGAATCAATAGAAATCTCTATTAGTTTCTATTGTTTATTTCACCAGAGATGGTACTTAAACACAGGGCAAAGGTTTAAAATGGCACATCCAATAGAGATTTCTATTGGTTTCTATTGTTATTTAGACACTATTGATTTTAAATGTTTTCTATGGTTCATGTATTGACTTCTATTGGCTTCTATGGTTTATCTGTATTGACTGAACAATAGAAAACAATTGAAACCAATAGACCAATAAAAATTTTCTATTGATACCAATAGAAAACAACGTTCCAAATAACAATAGAAACCAATAGAAATCTCTATTGGTTTTTTACCAGGGTTTGGATAAAAAATGAAAGTTAAAATTGGTTCTGACTTACAAAGTGAACTTCTCGTCCCAGACCGGATTGAGTGTATGCGGCTTGACGCTGGTGGCGCAGATGTACCTTGCAGGAATGTCATTGGAGAGACTTTCCCGATGTTCCTTTTTTGGTTCCTTGTCCTTGCGCTTGAAACTCACTTTGAAGCTTGAGAGAAACATGATGGTGGCTTGAACTGGATGCCACAGATATGCAGCGTCGTAACACTGGGACAGGTCTAAGGTGGCCACAGAGGACTCTGATGCGGATGCAGCAGGAGGAGGAGGAGGAGAAGGATGGATAGCAGAGGCATTCTCATCAGCAGCAACAACATTCCCAACATCATCATCAGCAGCAGCAGCAGCAGCAGCTGAGCATTCCCTGGGACGCCACAACACATACAAAACAGGCCCAGCAGGCAGGCATTCCAAACACATGCATAACACATGAAAAAACAAAGAACACGTTGCGAGTGTTTAAAAATACAACAGACAAAGATGCAGGCAAAGGAGTGGGAATATTGCATGATGGATGCATTACAATTTCGCTAATGGCTAATGGAAGAACCGACCAGGGGGGAAACACCTTTATTTCAGGGACGAATTTTACTGATTACCCTGGTGAAAAAAACAATAGAAATCATTAGAGATTTCTATTGGTTTCCATTGTTATTTGGACACTTTATTGATTATAATTGTTTTCTATGGTTCCTGTATTGACTTCTATGGGCTTCTATGGTTTAGCTGCATTGACTAAACAATTGATAACAATAGAAAACTATAGAAAACAATTGAAACCAATAAAACCAATAGAAATTTTCTATTGCTACCAATAGAAAACAATGTTCTAAATAACAATAGAAAACTCTATTGTTTTTTCACCAGGGTATGGTTAAAGTGTCCATGAGGTCTAGATTTCCCATTTTTAAAGGACCCATTAAGGACTAGACGGGAGATCCTAGGCCTTTTTGTACGTTTTTAAGGGGGATTACAACCCTATCCCTTTCAATGGCTGAAATTTGCAATGACACTCACAGTCAAACAAAAAGAGATTAAAAAAAAATAACAATTGTTTAAAATAGCTTAATAAATCAGCAAGGGGCTTCGCTTGTCATTTTTCAATTTAAAGTAGTAAATTTTTAAAAATTAATATTTACTAAATTGTTATTTGAATTTTTGCACTCACAACTTGCCTATCTCATGCTGTCACCTGCTGGCAGCGTGTGCAAAATAATGTACATTTTTCAAACTTGTATATTAATTTTTAAAAAATATACCATTTCAAAGTGAAAAACAATAAGCAGGGGCCCTTGCTGACCCCGCCAAAACCTCCCTCATTCAACTGTGAGTATCTTTGCAAACCCGACCCATTAAAAAGGATAAGGCTGTGATCCCTCTTAATTTCCCATTATTCTCGAACCTGGTAGAGACAATCTTAAAATAGTTTGGAGGGGTTTTTTAGTTTGGAGGGGTTTTTAGTTTGGAGGGGTTTTTAGTTTAGAGGGATTTTTAGTTTGGAGGGGTTTATTTGTACAGAGTATTTCTGCAAGTTTATAAAGCATCTTTAAAATTCTGCAGAAATTTGGTTAAAAGCTGTGCAGACTATTTCCTGGGAATATAAATTGCCAGAATTGCATTAAATTTCTGCAGAGTAGTTTCTGCAGGAAAACGCACTGGGATATTTTTCTGGCATTTTCTGCACATCATTTTTGTACGGGTTATGAAATATGTCTAGGATATTTTTGGTTTTATTAGAGGCGTCCAGACAGCATCTGCCCTTAACCAAATGTCAAACAGCTGACCTCTTTTTTGAAAAATCCAACATTTTGAAAATGAAATTTCATGTTTGAAATCCCTACAAAGGGACCATTCGACTGTTAATCTCCGGGAAACATCCATGTGTGTAGGCGAAACTGCATTATATAGGAGATCCTAATGCTCTTAACTGATAACTAGTTAGGGGGATGGGTGAGCCCTAACCATCATAGAAAAGGCTATTTAACGCCCACCGGATACACTTTGCTGTGAAATGGATTTTCAGAGAGGCCATGCATTTCACCTAAATGAATTTAGGAGACCTTTTGCAACTTGAAACATGCCAAACTGGACTTTTGAAACAAGCGGGGGCGATTCATAAATAACGAGGTGGGTTTGGGTGGGGTGGAAATGCATTATTAACAGCCAATCAGGGTGAAGCTGTTTTACGGTTTTTTGGTATGGTCATGCTCTACTTCCAACGTGCTAAAATTTCCCCTGGCACATAACCAAGTTTAACGAATTCAAACCATATAAAAAAGCAGTCGATATAGCAACGAAAATTGCATCATTGTTTGACAAGTGGACAGTGGTCAACTCCATATTTGCTAAAAATTCTTTCAGAATGCTTTCCAGGGTGTCCAGGACAAAATTTGAGCAGATTTCAAGGATTTCAAGGCTAATTCCTCACATTTTCAAGGAACCATTGCAGGACTAATAACCTCATTATTTGGCAGTCGATTCAGAGAATTTTTAAGAAATATATTTTCTGTTTTTATACAAAATTTTCCGATTAACAGAAATTTCCCGACTTGGGCAGAAAATTTCAGAAGATACTGCTGTTTTTACACGAATTTCAAACATATTTCAAGGCGCATTCCTTATATTTTCAAGGACCCCTCGCACGACTGATTAGTATCTCAATATTTGGCAATCGATTTACAGAATTTTTAAGAAATAGGGTTTTTTATGTAAAATTTTTCCGATTAACAGAAATTCCCCAACGAAAACAGAAAATTTCAGCATTAACTGCTGTCTTCACACGAATTTCAAGCATATTTCAATGGATTTCAAGACCCAGTCCTTATATTTGCAAGGACACCTCGCACGATTGATTATCTCAATAGTTGGCAATCGATTTAGAGAATTTTTAAGAATTAGGGTTTTTTATGTAAAAATTTTCCGCCTAACAGAAATTTCTCAACTAAGACAGAAAATTTCAGCATAAACTGCTGTCTTCACACGAATTTCAAGCATATTTCAATGGATTTTAAGACCCATTCCTTACATTTTCAAGGACCCCTCGCAAAACTGATTATCTCAATATTTGGCAATCGATTTAGAGAATTTTTAAGAAATAGGGTTTTTTATGTAAAATTTTTCCGCTTAACAGAAATTTCCCAAATGAAGACAGAAAATTTCAGCATAAACAGCTGTCTTCACACAAATTTCAAGCATATTTCAAGGTTTTCAAGGCACATTCCTTTTATTTTCAAAGGCCCATGTCAGGAGGGATTAACACAATATTTCCCAAACGAATAGGAATTTTAAAAAATAAGCTTTTTTGGTTATAAAAATTCAAACACATTTTCCCGAATTTCCAGAATTTAATGGTTGCTGGACACCCTGGACCCAATATGGAATAATTTGTCCTTAACAGATCTTATACCATGTTTTTTTTTCAATATACATTTGACATAAGTTAATGGTCATATATGTATTGTTTTAAACAAATTTTCAAAAAAAAAAAAAAAAAAAAATATGGCCCTAAATAGTTTTTCAAACCCAAGAATTTTCGTTATTATATTCTAAATTGGTTGTCTGTAAAAACAGGTTATGACCAATGCTTTAAATATTTCAAACACACCTGTGATGTTTCTTGAACTTGTTCTCTTCCTCCGGGTTGTCCCCTGCCCTGGGTTCCAGGGATTCCAAGCCAGAAGAGTTTGAATTGTGGGGTGAGGAACCCGGCTGGATTCCAAGCATACAGAAAGGGTCGCTGAAACCTGCAAAAATGGGTTGAGATACATTTATTTCGTCCAAGGATACCCTTCAAATTTGGTCATATTCAATAAGCATTCCATAAAACACGACATGAAAAATATGGGAACAAATATCAGAAATGCCAGCTGCACTCTGATAATCAGTGGAAATGAACATTGACACATCCGTTGATTAAATCAAGATAGAATGGTAATTGCATTAGTATAGTAGAGGATAACGCAAATAAATTCGATTTTAGGAACATTGTGATCTATCTACCCATCTAAAAACATCGAAGCTACTTTCAATTATCGAAACTTTTGCTAAACTTGCAAAAGCATATACTCAATTAAGGACCCCTACTGGCCATTAATAGCAAAATAAACTAATTATATTAGGTATGTTTTTGTAATTGAAGATATGATTAATGAGAAAGTTTCATTAGATTTTAATTGCGTGTGATTTAGGAGTAGAAACATTTTTGATTAGTTCTATTTGTTTTTTTTTTTGTTTTTTTTTAGACAATTTTTGGTTTATTTTCAAAGAATATACATTTTCTTTCAAAGATGTTATATTTTTGGGTGAATAAATTCTCGAAGTCAAGGTTATAATCATGAAAATGATTAGTTCACAAAAAACCATGACGTTTTGTAAAAAAACAACTTTCGTAAATACTACATTGTTTTGTTTTAAGTGTAAGTTTTGTTTTTCGAACATAATGCAGAAAACAACGACTGTTTTTTCTGTTGTTAAATACTATATTGTTTTCTCACAAATAATTTTTGTTTTCTCACACATAATTTTTTTTCTCACAAATAATTGTTGTTTTCTTACAAATAATTGTTGTCTTCTCACAAATAATTGTTGTTTTCACACAAATAATTGTTTTCTCACAAATAATGTTTGTATTCGAAAAAACAATCACTATTCTTGGTAGAATTTTTATGAGAAATAAATTATGTTTTCACATAATTTCTATTTATAACAATGTCAAGTTTTCAAACGTATTTTCTCCAAAAACCTGCAGAAGTTCGACATACAGAATCTCTAACTCACCATTGGGATCTTTGGCTTCAAGTCCTTGTGATTCCATGACCGTCACGTTGAGCACCAAAATAGGGGGCTATGATTGGAAGTTAACATTAATCCTTTTATAAATCACCACAATTTAGATATACAGAAGAAACTGAACACCAGCTCACCTGTTCTTTTTCTGCAATTTCCAGAAACCTTTCGTGTTCTTGGTCACTGACCCCAAATGCCTCTTGGGCGTAGCTGTAGAGATCTTCAAGGAATGGAGGTTGATCCGGTGGTCGGGATCCAATTTGGTTTCTGATGATGTACAACACAGTGATGTACAATTGCTGCCACTTTACAGATGAAGAAACAAGAAAACCGAAACAAGGATTATTAGACAGATGCCATTCTGTCTTGCAATGACTTTTCCAGACTTCTTGTTTGGTAGACTGAAATGTCTCGTTTCATGACAGTATCTGAGATTTTTATGTCTTCATGACTGCAAACAATGACTTTTAAAGAAGACGAAGGTGTTCTTGGCGTATCCTATACTATGCAGTCGCGCAACTATGATTTGGGGCTAGCTAGGAGATTTTGTTTGACCTTTGGCCTTTTTATCACGTGACACATCATTCTTTTATAATTAAGGAATTTTAATTTATACATTCCAGTTTTTCTAAGATGAAATATGAATGTGAGCTAACATGTATTGTAAATCAGACAAAACTATATAGTATATTCGTCTATATGACAAATATTTCAAAATCGAGTGAAATAGTTTATTTATATATATCTTTATCAATTAAGGAATTTTAATTTATACATTCCAGTTTATCTAAGTTGAAATATGAATGTGAGCTAACATGTATTGTAAATCAGATACAACTATATGGTATATTCGTCTGTATGACAAATATTTCTAAAAGGAATATTCAATTAAGGAATTTTAATTGATACATTCCATTTTATTTAATTTGAAATACGAATGTGAGCTAACTCTCAAATGGTTAAGGGGAATTTAATTCAAGAAAATTTCTCATAATTAAATAAATTAAAATACGCAAGCATCTACTAGTTGCCTTAAGTCCCAAACGCACTAGACACTTTCTGAACTCACTTTTGTACACTCTCTGTATGTTTGGCATGCCAAAGAAATTTAGCAGACGATGTTGTGCGCTGAGCGCACAAAAAGTGTGCATGCGCGAACCCAAAAACCGTGCGCTAGCAGAAGATTTTATATACAGTGAGTCTAGTGTGTTTGGGGCGTCCACGTTTTTGTGCTTTTTGGGGCCACGCGCATGCGCACTAATGCTTTTGAGCAGAAGCGCCGCCTCGTTTTTTTTAAAGCTCCGCCCTTTACTGCATTATGCTACGCATGCGCACAGTACACGCGGCGCGACAGAGAGAGCGAAGCGTTCAAAAACACATGTCTCGTTTTGTTAAAAAATAAAAAAATAAAATAGAAGGAAATTATTCAAGACGTCACTTTACGTTTTGAAACTCTTCAACATTCATGTTTTCATTAAATAAACAAGCATTAATGCCATTAGTGGAATGAAATACTTTCTCTTACAAAAAAAGTACACTTTGCAAATACAGTTAAAAGTATTTGCTTTTAGACCACATTTAGTACAGCACCAACGCATGTGTTATTAATTTCAGACAACGTTGACAGGTCAATTTCCTCAGTTTAATCCAGGGCGTCAAAGCTTTTAATTGGCTGTCAGAACAGGTACAAAAACCCCACGTTGATGGACATCAAATGCAAATGAGCTTATTAATAATTCTGCAAAGCTTTAAAAATGGAAGTTGAATGGCCGCCCTAAGAAACTGTCATGGCGTAACTAAATCACTCAAATGGTCCATTGGAGGTCTGATGAGGAGTAAGCACCACGCCCAACATCAACCATCGATTATCCAAAAATAGCAACCAAACCCATCACACATCTCATAAATTAGAAATAGATTGTGAATGCGAGTTATATCAAATCGAATTTATACACTGCTGTTTGGCGTAACATACCCACAAAGAAGTTTCTAACAAAATTCAGATACTTTATCAATGTCGATTCGAAGAATTATACATTTGCGTACAAAAAAAAATACCATTTGTTATATATGTAATGTTTTTTTTGAAAACATTCTATCATGGGTGTTAGCCATATTCGTTTTCTGTTCGATAACGACCAAGGAAACTAAAATGTTTCCTTAAAAAAAAAAGGAAATAACATTTTGTTAGATTCTGCTTTTCAAGTTTCTATTATAAATATACGGTAGGGCCTATATATATGCTAAAGAAGGGAATTTTTTCATATAATTTACAATTTTTGAATTAATATGTAGTATACAAGTTAACATTTCTAAAAATCTGTAGAAAGGACGTTTTTATAATAATAATGACACTCATGAATACTTCAGATGCAATTCATGCATACAATTTAGACTTTTGGTTTGATAATGGATGGTTGACGACTACATACATCATGATATAATCCATTTTAACAACAATTTTTTGTGGACAGATGAAAATCTACATTACAATGAAAACAGTTTTTGCAGAAAAAAAAACTAAATTTATTATTGCAATTTAGGCAATGGTAACTTTTTGTTGGTCATGTTTTATGGAAAGTCCGTGGAAGTTGTAGATAAAATTATACTAATGGCAGCAGTTTTAGACGTAAAATTATTATATATAACCGCAATTATCAGCTTAACTGCGACAGAGACACTAGTAAAGTAGTCAGACTTTTGAATAAAAACAATTTCCTAGAATGTAACTTAATAGTTGGATTTCAGAGAAATACCATGATAAGGGCTCATACGCCACCAGGTGGAACACTGCACAAAATAAATGTTAGGCATAATACGAAATAAAGGCAAATGGCAATCTCGCTTACCTCTTTACGTGAAATTTCATATTGTGGGGTTTCAATCCCCACTGAAGATTCCGAAGGAGGTGGAGCTTCCTTTTTGGCTTCCTCCTGGAAAAAATAAATTAACAAAAAAAAAAAAATCGGTTAATGCCATTGAAGATGATTACGAAAAGCAAACATCACTAATTAACTAAGTGACTAATCGATACGACGTTAAATATCGTAGAGCCAAAATGTTGTTATTTCAGCTGTGTCCCAAGATGGATAGTTCCTTAAAAGCTTCCAATCAAAACAAACCATCGATAAGAAGCTCGTACAGTCTATAGAGCTTTAGCAACAACATTGTTCATCAGCATCTGTACTTATTTGACAGAGTCATATGGGGCCATATCCGAAAATGGAATTCCCTACGTGGAAAAACGTCATTCGGCCAAATATTTCCATATAAGGTAGAACCCGCTTAATAAGTTTTTTCCTTTAATAAGTCGAATCTTATGGCCCCAAAAGCAAAAGCCCCCTGTGGGGGTGTGGCTTAATAATTGGAACACACTTTAATACTATTAAACTTTTACTCTATTTAATGTTTATTTTACAAGCGGATAAATGGACCATCATGTATAGATAACATCATATATACAAGGGCATTTTTCGGGACATACAATACAGTCGAACCTGTTTATCTCGACATTTCTGGAATTCCCTACCTTTACAATCTAAATTCAGTGTATTTTCCATGTACATCTCGAAATATGTCCTTCCAAAACCTCTATTTCTCAATTTTCAAACAAGCCTCAATTTCAAAAATCTGTGTTCCTTCAAAAGATAGCACACATAAAAAATTTTATTTGTCCAACTACAACTTCTTACAAATTTTCTTAAATCTCAAGAAAATGTCGGACAAGAAGGATTCACAGCTATTGCTAACCTTAGGAGGTTATCGAATCAAAGAGGGTTTAGACGCCAAAAATCCTTAAAAGACTAATATATATATTTCCAAAGTTGAAGGTATGCTAAAAAATTTGCCACTGTGATTACGTAGTATTCCTTGAAATTAATAAAAAATGTCGTTCGTAAAGGTATTTTATTTTAATATGTATACATAATCAATAATGGAAAAAATTATACACAATATACCTATCAACCTGTTTATCTCGAAATTTTAATCCTTCCCATGGAATTCGAGATAGGCAGGTGCGACTGTATCTTCATTCCTAAATTTTTTATAGTTTTCATACTGTACTCTCCATAGGTTGCAAGAGCCCTATGAAAATTCTATACTTGAGAGTTAAACATGGAATTGATCCACAGTCGAACATAGTTTTATTTAACAATCCATTATGTGCAAGATTTCAAAACTTATTTAAAAATAAGCCCAAAAAATCACGTATATTTTTTGAGGCCATATAAGAATCTTTTGTTTAAAAAAACATTTATCGCCGTTCCTTAGCGTTTAAAAGTGTACTATAGGCAGATAGAATCTAAAAATCCCATAATTGGAAAGTGCAAACAGTGTGGCCAAATGCGAAAAAGTAAGTCAGTAAAAAGCGGGGCAATGTGACCGTTATGCATAGATGTTGATTACACGCCTCACGAACGGCGAAAATCTTTCATAATTTAGGAAAAGCAATAAAATTTTATGAGTAAAACCAAACTTTAACGAAGTAGTTGAGGCTGCAGGCCAAAATCATGGTCGAAGAATAAAGAAATCTTACAGATTTCTGGTGCAAAGACCTACACGGGTGGGGAAACTACAGGGTGGGCCAATAAAAAGTAAGCCAACTTTATAAAAATCATAAAATGGTGATTTGTTAATGAAATTTATTGAAAATTTGTACATGTGTACTTAAATAGGATAAAAAAATTACCTATTTTAATTTGTGTTCAAAGTTAACACCTTTCTCCGGAAACAGTTTCAAAAATTGCCTAGCACTGTAATTTTTCGTTTTACGCAAAATACTTATTGCGGTTCTTTCTTCTTCAGTGAACGCCATTTTGAAAGACAAATTCGAATGATTACGTCATTAAAAAAGAGCGTGAACGAGGGCAATTTGAAAGTAAAGAGAAAAACAATATCTGTACAAATTTTCATTAAATTCCATTAACAAATAACCTTTTTATGATTTTTATAAAGTTGGCTTAATTTTTATTGGCCCACCCTGTAATTAGTGGTATATTAGGTCGTATATACATGTATAATAAATTCTAAATAAAGTAGAGCCTCTCTTATCAGGCTAATATTCAACCCGCATGATCATTATTTTGTAATTAAAATCTTGAGATTTATTAACTGCCAAGAGACATATGTGGCCTTTTGTTGTGGATTTAGTGCATTTATGTTGAACCTCCTGCAAGTTCTGGAGGCTATTCCATCGTCTAATCACATGCAAAAAGAAGGACCAATAGAAAGCATCCGTCTTGGCACGAAGCTCTGTCAAAGGATTTGAGTGATTATGCCTACTCCTATAGTGGTCATTAGGCGTTAAAATATGTGAAACCGGATGTGTATTACAAGAAATATTAAAACGTTTGAATAACTCCATAGATAACTTTTCGCGTTTAAACTTCAACATGTTCCAATTTAGAGAGTAGAGCATTTTTGTCACACTCGTGGAATGTTGGTAATTTTCCTTAACAAATCTGGCTGCCCCACACTCAGTAACCTTGGCCATCTCTTATATCCTGAATATGAACCATCGAGTTCCAAACAGGAGCGCAATCTTCCAAAATATGGCGACCCAGAGTTGCATAGCCAGTTTCCTTTACATTTCTCACACATTCTCGAAATACGCATTAAATGACTCAAAAGCCTAGTTCACACTAGGCGAAAATGTGGCGCACAGTGAGCGATGAATCCGTCTGCTAAGGCCGGTTATGACGCACGCGGGTGCGCAGTACCAGGTGATCCCGGATCACTTCACGTGACTAAAACGTCATCGAAGTCCTCCTGGTCTTGCCGGAATCACTTTTGGTGAGCGAGATCACTCTTTGGGTTATGCATGGTGGCTATTGGCGTGCGGGACACCTTTAGCAGGAGCGCCGATCTGTAGTGCAGGAGCGTCCTCTTTGTGAAGTGCGCCAAGT
>JAQGBW010004766.1:0-13164 GCA_034698625.1 Julus scanicus
TAAAAAAAAAAAAAAAAAAAAAAAAAAAAAAAAAAAAAAAATAAAAAAGAAAAAAGATAAACTAACACAAACTAAAATTCAACATAAACCACCACAACAACAACAACAACAACAACAACAAAAAAAAAAAAAAAAAATACTAAAATAAAAAATAATAGGCAAGACGGGCTGAGTCCTGTAAGCCTTTACATTGTATATTGTTAAAAACTACCAGATTCTTGGAATGACAACTCCAATATTGGCACTCCGTTTATCCGAACCATTTACCAGTATTAACTCAATATTTAATAGTTTTGATCCACCTGATCGTTTGATACAATGATCGATTGTGCAACCAGAGTTGCTGAGATCTCAAAATATTTCAATGAAGTAGCTGATAGCAAAATGAGTGAACACCAGTAGTGAACATCATACAGAAATTAATGATCGAAGTAATTATTTTAGGTAAACAGTAAACGCGTAAAATACTAACTATAGTACTAAATATTAAAGTGGACATTTTTGTGTATTATTTAGATGCCCTTTCGTGCAGTAGGTCCCATGCACGTAAAACAAGAGAGTCATGTAAAAGACTGTATGCCGTAATAATTTTTTAAAAAAGCTATACAGGACATTTAAAAAGTTTCAAACATACTGTATATGTACAGTGTATTTACTAGCCTTACAATAAATTTATATAAATAAATGCACAATTTTCTACAAAACGAAGCGCAAAAAGTTAAAAATTGATAAAATACAATATCGATATTCCATCCTCAAGTGGTTCCCATTAGAAAACCTACTGCACTTTATTCAAACTAACTGCAATATATCTTTGCAGTAAAGTGCAGAATTCCAAACTGCAAATAATGTGCAGAAGTGCAGTAAATGTGAAGTTGGAAAATTCAATTTCATGGCATTTTTTTTTCTGCTGCATGATTGATAAAAGTGAACAGTGGCAACATTCGAAAACAAAAAGCAATTCAAGTATAGAGTGTGATAGATAGTAAGGTTTAAAAGTAACTCTTATATCTAGTAGATTGTTTATTCTGGTTATTTATTAATTCTAGCGTCAATGATTGTTCTGATAACACTGACTAATAATCCCATAATCTCCAGACTCTAGACATATTATCTCCTGTCACCTATTATAAACCAGTTGAATGTAACGTAGCTAAACTGTATTACAGTTGAGCACCTCCAACTGCATGGTGAACATATACCCTGTTCAGAATCAAGCTACTGATCAAGGTAGCAGCAAAACGATGAAAGTCATGTATCTGGTGTTTCTGGACATAAAAAAGGCCCTCGACCATGCAAACAGAAGATTGTTATGGAAATTGATACAATATTTCTAGTCTGCATCAACGAGTTGGGGGTGAGGCTGAAGAAAAATTAATTTGGAAGTCACATTGGCGACCAAAAGTTACCAGCAGAACATATCTACGTACAGCACTTTAACTCAAATTAACAGCAGTATTTTAATTTGAAGTAAGGTGCAATTAATCGCACAATTTAATTGATGCAGCAAATATTTTGCAATTAGGAATGGTAAAAAACTGCATTTTTTGTTGTTGTTGCAATAAAAGTGCTGATTTAAAAATGCAGTTCCAAACGGCAGAAAAACTGCAGTTTTTTGTTTCATTACCTATACCACCAGAACAAATGCAGGTTCAAAAGTGCATGCAGTAAATGTGCATGCATGCATGCAGTAAGCACAGTTTGCACAACTGCAGTTTTTCTGAATAACTGCAAATAAAATTGCTATTTAAAACTGCACATTTACTGCACTTTTTCGGGCGTATAATGAAACAAAAAAACTGCTGTTTTTCTGCAATTTTACAGCAGATATGCCGCACTTTTAGTGCAAAAAAACGCAGTTATTCTATCATTAATCCTAATTGCAAAATATTTGCAGTTTTAAATTGTGCCAATAACAGCACTTTACCACAAAAATACTGTGCTGTAGATTTTCTGGTATGAAAACATCAGCGCAAATGTAATTTCCGAGATGATACAAATTCAATCAAAATTTGGCGATTTTCCGACTCCTGGACACCCTGTATACTATGTATAGGACGTCGTTAACGGTCGTCCCCTGCCCCTTTACGACGCTACCGGGAAACGCCCTCGAACTTGAAACGTCCTCTGTGCCCGCGCAATCGTCACACCCCTCAGCCCCGCCCCCTCTCGCGCTCTATGTCGTCACCGCTAGGCGGGTCCATTCCGTGTCTGAGGGATGTTTGCCACACCCGCCCTACCCCAGAAATAGCGTGCCTACGGCGACGCGAATCACCTTCGAAGCGGAAAAAAAAGAGGATCACGCCAGTAGTGTGTCTCAATGCCAAACCGGCGCTCCCAAACTTCCCCCTCTGCCCACCTACCCTCGTATTCGGCAGGAAACACTCGTCGCCTAGGCCTCTTCTCGAAGGCTGACCCAGTTGAGTCGAAATTTCGCCTCGGTCGAGGGGTGGCAGGTGTTCGTGGCCATGCAACTCTAGTATAATTATTCGCCATCATCTTCTTCCTCCTCCTCCCCAGTAGCAGACATCCATAATAGATCCGTGAGCAATGGCGATAGCCCGCGTAGGACGACGCATTCTCCAACAGCGTCTTAAGCTGACCTCGGTCGGTGTCCCCGGCGGTGCCCGGTGTCCGGTGCTCGCTCCTCCGGCCACCGGTGCTGGCATTGGTGATGGTCGGCGTTATCTCAGGGACGAGGCTTCGGATGCTACATCCCGGGTCTCATCCTCCTCCTCGGCCGCAGCATCCCTACATCAGGGCACGGACCGTGTGCACGAACACGAACCCGGCATGGATCCCTTGGACCCCACCTTCCAGGATGCGGAGGCGGCCTACAAGAGCAAGACAACGCTGGAGATCCTCCGTGGACTTCTGGTCTTCACACTCTGTACCAACCAGTACCTCGTCGAAAACAACATGCAGGTGAGTTGCTCCTCCGTGGACTTCTCTGTTACGTTTTGCAGTAAAATAGTCTCTGTGTGGTCCAGAAGGTTGACAGTCTTGAGATTTCTTGATGTCCTTCCATTCTATAATAGCCAATAAACATATCACTGTATTGTTTGTAGTTCAGGAAGTTGACCATCTCGTGATTCCTTGATGTCCTCCTCAAACTCCCCTGAGCTCATTAACCTACTGTCAGCATGATAATGCCATGTGTTAGGGAGGTAAAAGTCCATATACCCAATCAACATATTAATAGGGTAGACAAAATAATGTAAATGCAGGGATGAAAACCGTGTTTATCTTGTCCCATTGCAAGAACATGCATTTGGAAAACGTTCTACTTTTATTTGTTGATAGGCTTTTAGAACTGGTGTCAGCAACTATTGTTGAGTTTGTAGAAGAATGGTAGACACTAATGTGTTCGTGTTTTCAGAATTGGTTTTACCTTTAAAAGATAGATTTTTCAATGCAACTTGTTTCACGTTTGTTTACCACAGACGGAAATAGTAGCTACCAAACGTGAACAGTATTGCGCAATAAAGAGAAGTGTTGTTTATTTACAGTAGAACCCCTCTTATCCGACAGTGTGTTGAACCACAACCATCGATACATTTGTTTTCAGAAATTATTTTAAAAAACACAATTGGGTTGTGCCAGTGACAAGGCCGCGAATATTTCTAACACAGGACCATACAAGACTTGAAACATATTTCGATGATTAACTTTCTGAAATGTGCGGTAGTTAGCACTGAAACGATGGTTTTTTTTTTTAAGATCTTCAGTTTTGAATAAACGTATGAAACAAACTGAGCAAAAAAGATATAGTCATTGAAATCAATTTAAATAAGAATGCGTTAATTCTGTTTTTTGGGAACACAATTTCGATCGGTTGCACGCGAAGGTGACGTCACAAAATTCCATTGCCTCACGTGCACTCAAATTAGAACAAAATATCGAAAGCAACAACATAGTCCTTCGTCAAAATAAGGATTATTTTTTAGACAATCTAATTATATAACAATGACATAGACATAGTAAGTTAAAAAAAAAAAAAAAAAACGTTAGCAAGTATATTTTATAAAAAAAATGTATAGCCTCCTGATTAACCGTCTCTTTCCCATAACTAGCCAAACTCCAAGACGGATAAGAGGGGTTCTGCTGTAGGCCTATTTGTTTTGTTATCAATCAAATCTGATCAGTTCCGAATCCCTGATGAATGAAATTCGAGGTTAACCTACTCTATCCGGTTTCCCCCACTCTGTAACCACGCAACAAGTGAGGCAAGCATTTCTCCGTGGTGCAGAACCTACGTAGTTATCAACCTCGTTTAGGGGACATAAAAGGTACGATTCACACGATATTCTATCAGAAATTCCAAAGATTTTGATAACATCACAATCTATAAAATTATAACTTGTGGATTGGGATAAGATATACGTTCTACGTCAGACACAAGTTGTGTTGACGCACTCAGATCTGCACAAATGATGACAGAAAATCTATACAAATGTCATCAAATTTCACTTTCAATATTCTATTACCATTCGTTTTCTTGACTAGAAATCTATAAAAGGTCCTTTGGGATTAAGGCAAGGATGTCATCATGTTCTTCATATCCTGTAGGAAACCCCTTTCCTCACTCCCTTTTTTCCCGCACATGTGAGGGAAAATGAAAAACAGCTGATCTTTGTCGTAAATTCGACAATAATTTCTAGATCAGTCATAGGGTGAATTGATAGTCAAGGACACTTGGAACTAATTAACATTCGGAGATTAATTTCCTTCAGCTTTTGTGTCTGCAGGTTGATACAGAATAAAACTGGAACGAACCCCCTCCCACACAACCAAGTTTTTGTTAGAAATGGCATGGCCATACGAATTAGATTATATATAACGAAAGAGATTATCCGTTAAATTTACTAGTTAACACAATTGTTTAAATTTTCAAGAACCCCATTCCAAAGTTGACCACATAAGGTACAAGATAATTAATCTCGCTGCTAATACATATAAAAGCAATTATCAGAATATTTTTCCAAAGAATCTAAAACATGTTCTAGAGAGTTTGCAGGCCATAGCTGGTGTCCATCTGTGGACATCAGATACTTTTTACCCAAATTGTGACATATGTCTACCATTTATGCATCCCATTGACTGGCCTCTCAAATTCTAAAAATTAAGATAACGAAAATACCAAAAATGAAAAACACCACAATTAATGGACGTCCGTAACTCCACCCTTTGCACACATGGTGTCCATAGTCCATTAATCCCACTCCCTCCCCCTGAGGACGTAATTTTTGAATGGTCCAATGCTCTTAAGATTATTCAGAATAGCATCTGCGCATTAGTTCTGGGGTGTTTTTGTCAGAAAATTAAAAAAAATACACAACAATAACACTCCGAGGCCCATTGAGATGTTTAAGGAGTTTCCTCAACTTTTTGCTTAATTTCACTAACGAAACATCAGATTTCCCCAAAACCTAAAAAACCTGAAATTGTCAAGGAAAAAATCTCCTAAAACTGGACAGGTCAGGAAAGTTGAAAATTGTATTTGTGGAGGAAGACTGCTTGTGGGTTATCAGATCACTAAAAATACCTCATCATCCGAAAGTGGAAACTTCCATCCATCTATTCGGGGATTTTTTCAAAACCCCAAATTTTTCCACATCACGTAGGGTAAAAGAGCCACATCTGAGATTTTCTGGCGGTTGAGTGACCTTAACCTAAATGGGCCTAGTCGGCCGTGGGATTACCCCTCCTGGTCATACGTACACTGAGGAAATAATTTGTTTATCTCCCAGACCAAAAGACGCCTAAAAAAACTGAAAGTGAGAATTGTTTTTACCTTCAAAATACAGACAGGTATGTATGTGTTGACGAGGGACACGAGGGTGTTACTGTTGGAAGGCCGTTATTAGGTGCCCTGGAGGAGATTCGTAGGGACTTCGGTCCTATCCCTAGGTGAAAAAAAAATTAGTAAATTACAAGGTGTTCACACATCCCCTCCCATAAACATTCTTACTATAGCCTCATATGTCTTGTAGTTTATTTTAAAAATAAGTAACTGTGGTCAAGGGGATGGATTTCAACTTGGCTGAAATCCATTCCGTGACCAAAGCCAATGTATTCATCTAAATAGATAACCGAAGGACGTGATATCTACCTTGTTAGATTGAATTACTAGGCTGAAATCTATTTCACGTGGATTTCAACCCCTCTTAACCGGCTCTCTGGCTTAACCGGCGGTTTCAGAAGGTATAATAATACTATGTAATTGCCAACCTCAAGGTCCAAACGAGCGTTTTCTGTATAATCATTTACTACAACCAAGGTTTCGACCATCGCAGATATTGTCTAAATCTTTATTCCAACAACAAAAATCTAGCTGTTACGAATTTTGCTGTTGTTGTTTTTGTTGTTGTTGACAATGAAATTGCAAATGCGCAATCAAGAAACTAGCCTCTTAATCCGTCGTGCAAAAACGAAAAGGACTAACGATATTTCGTTATTCATGGCCATTTAAGAATAATGATGGTGACTGCAATCACTCTCGCAATAAAGCCTCAAAAACAATTGCATAAAATAGGGTGAAATAACTGGGATGAGATAAATATGCCAATTAAAATAAATGGCTAGGCAACAACCAGTAGTGGACTCATGTCTACACGTATTGATTGTTAGTATACAAAGGGGGAGGGGGGGGAAGCATAAACACAACTCTGATGTACAAGGCTAGCGTATAAATCAAATTTTCAATAACATTCATAAATGTAGATGAGAGTGGGGAGCATTGAGACACATTTTTTTTTTTTTGCGTGTTAAATAATCGTCTTATTGATCTAATATGTTGTAAGGATGTGGTTTAACCAAGTGGCTGTGGATCAATATGTTATGAAGCCAATTCTCGCAAATTTACTGTCAAATTGTAACGTTTGAAAAATTGTTATGGGATGTCTCATTTTACCCCAATCCAGAGGTAAAGTGGATTTCCCTTATCTTTAGATGCAGAGTTGACCGAGTGTGCCATCTATTGACTTTTGCCATTAACTAGTACCTGAACTATTCCAGATCTATCCAACTTCCCTGACTATTCCAAACCTATCTAACATCCCTGATATTCCAGGTCTATAAAACTTCCCTGACTATTCCATGTCTATCTAACATCCCTGATATTCCAGGTCTATAAAACTTCCCTGACTATCCCATGTCTATCCAACATACAAGACAATTCCAGGTCTAGTCAAAATCTATTACAATTCCAGATTTGTCCAATTTCCCTTACTATTCCAACTTCCAAGTCAATCCAACATCACTGACTATTCCATGTCTAGTCAAAATCCCTGACTATTCAGCAATTTCCAGCGGCTCTTGTGCCAAATGTCCGATGTCCAGAATTTGAGCTAAAAAAACCTTCTTTGTGCCCTTTTGTCGTTTTCAGCTGATGAAATGGGGCCGCAACATCTTTGGCAAGAGGCTCTTCCGTCTGTTCATGAAAGCCTCCTTCTACGGCCATTTCGTGGCTGGTGAAGACCAGGACAGCATCAAGCCCAAGATCGAGCGCCTGCGACAGTTCGGCGTTAAGGCCATTTTGGACTACAGCGTGGAAGAGGACCTTAGTCATCAGCAAGCAGAAAAACTGGAAATGGAGTATGTATATGCAAAATAGCAAATCCATGTTTGGACATTTATTGCAGAAGCACACATCTCTGCTAATTCTCGTTGTTTTCTTGTCGGTCCCTAGGTCCTGCGTGCCGGCCCAAGTAGAAACACGACCGGAAGCTGATGGTGAGTGGACAACCCCCTCCTCTTACGTCATAATCCACATTTGTTTATTTTTTAAACTTACGCCCAACGCGCATTTCACTCAAGTGTTGCCAAATTTGTTTTCTTTCCGTTTGCTTTGCGCTACTGCGAAACAGCGAACAGAACGGAACAGGAACAAAGTAGGTGTTTGCATGGTGTGCACATCCACAAATTTAGCACGGATCCTGGACAGGTCAAAGAAGTTAGATAGGAATACTTTAAGTTAGCCCTTACAGGAGATGTCAACCTGTCATGCTCCAGACAGTATAGATACGTATATGGGTGGGGGTCAAGGATTGGGTGCTCTGTACCAGTGAGAGTGAGACAATGTTGGCCACCCTGTAGAGGAGCCATACATGGGGGATTTGAGGGTCTGCAAGTAGTAGCTGGAAGAAGTCAAAGAAGTTGCGGTGCGGTGGCGACAGGGATATGAGGAGAGGACCTTTGTCCCCTCACAAATGGTTGGTTAGGCCGGAATTAGCCCTTCTGACAAGCGATAATTCCAACTTCTTGACCTGTCCAGATGTTAGTGACCCCCTCCGTGTGACTCGAAGACACTTTTTAGATTTTTAGCGATGAAAATCCAATTTTCATCATCTGCCGCACAACTCATTTTACATTTTCTTTTCCCGTTCGCCCGTACGATGCGCAGTTGCGCTGGAACAGTACCACGTCCATCGCAACTTTGCTGACAGACGCGAGTCGGTGGTCGCCGCCAGAACCTACTTCTACTTGAACGAGGCGCAGTGCGAGAAGAACACGGAAATCTTTCTCAACTGTATCGATGCCGTATCGGGTAAGCCTTTCGCTACTCTGCGTCTTAAATAGCGAGCGGCACTGATCTCAAAAGTTATATTTTCAGGGGCAACGAAAAGTACCGGATTTGCAGCGATCAAGATGACCGCCCTCGGACGACCGCAGTTGCTGGTGAGCCATTGCCTTACGATCGGATTTACGAGTGCTCTCGCAACATAGTCCTCATTTTTGATTTCTCGAAGATGCAACTGTCGGAAGTGATCGCGAGGGCAAGACGATACTTCGAAGAAACGACCGGCCGGCACGGTGCCATGATCCTGCAGGACATCAAGCCAGATTTCTTCGAGAAACGATTCAACGAGGCACAGATCTCCACCGAGAAGCCGGAAGTCAAAAAATGGCTGTCGCAGATGACCTACGATCAGAAGGGGTAAGCGATCGGCTCTCGTCGGATTCGTCTCGCTCACGACACGAATACGAAAGTCTTCCTCTCTCTTTTAAATTCTAGGCTCATTCACTTGTTTTCCTGGAGTGGACTCATGGACTCCAACATCCTCATCTCGGATCTCTTCAGAGTTATAAATCTGCAGGTTGGTTTTTTCTTTTGGCCGCTCGCTTTTCCATGACATCCATTCTCGGAGCAACGGTTTCTTGGCAATAATTTGTTCCGAAATTTTTTCTTCGTAGACAGGCAGGATGGAGCCCATAATCTCGGCGCTGACCGAAGAGGAAGAAGAGATGTTTCGGAACATGATGAGACGGTTGCGAAGAATAGCCGACGTACGTAACTCAAACCGAGAAACTCTTTGGGGTAACTTTTGGCAAAGCGTATTCGCTAAATTTGATAATTAGCTTGACAAAATTCAAGGATATTTCAAGGATTTCAATGATTGTCGCTTACATTTTCAAGGACCCGCGCGATTTTGGAAATTGACACATTTGGGGCATAATTTGACGAGGATATTTTTATGTACTTAATATTGGCTGAAACTTAAGATTCCAGCGACGATTGACGATTATGCCACTGAAACGGGCTGTTATGCTACCAAGACTCGTTTAGTCTCGTTTAGAAATAATTTCTGATGACTTTCTGATTTTAGACCTTAGTTCGGTGTGTGCTGCGAGCTGGAACAAATCGATAAACACCAAGTTATAGAAAACTAATTAACTCGCTAAATATTTCAACGGCTTCGCCGCGATGTGGTTTCTTCTCATTTCATTAACATCACATCCGATTTAATCGACACGTTTCATTTTTTTTTTCATTTCCGCGGCTGAATCCAAAACAAAACCTTGACCATAAATAGCGCGCTGTCGAGAAGAATGTTCGGGTGATGGTGGATGCGGAGCAGACGTATTTCCAGCCGGCCATAAGCCGAATCACCTTGGAACTCATGCGAAAATACAACCGGGAAAAATCCGTCATTTTTAACACGTACCAGTGCTATTTGAAGGTACGAAAGGTTTTCTGGGAAAAATTTATGAACGAAATTTCCATCACCCTTCCTTAAGTTTTCCAGGTTTAAAACCATCTTGAACGACTGAAATTTTTTTCCCCGACAGAATGCGTACATGAACGTGGTCCTTGATTTAGAGCAAGCGGAACGACAAAACTTCTACTTTGGAGCGAAACTTGTACGAGGGGCCTATATGGAGCAGGAACGCAAGAGAGCGGCCAGTGTGGGCTACGAGGACCCCATCTTGCCAACGTACGAAGCCACCAACGAAATGTACGAGAAAGCGCTTACCGAGTGCTTGTTGAGGATCAAGCGGAGAGGCGGTCAGAAGATCGCCATCATGGTGGCCAGCCACAATGAGGACACCGTACGATTCACTCTCAACAAGTGAGTCACTCGTACTCGTACCTCGTGTTTCGCTACCGTTAAGTATACCGAAGCACGATGGACGTTATTACGGAAAGGTTAACAAATCTCAAATGACCGGCACAAGTAATTAATCCGTTTATTTCACAGGATGAAGGAATTGGATCTGGGGCCTCGTGATCGAGTGACCTGCTTTGGTCAGTTGTTGGGCATGTGCGATCAAGTGAGCTTTCCCCTGGGTAAGTTTCCCCACCCCCTCCCTCGTCCGTGTATGTTATTACTATATTTACCCAGCTGCATTTCGTGTCCTCGCAGGTCAAGCCGGCTATTCCGTGTACAAGTACGTTCCCTACGGTCCCGTGGACGAAGTGCTACCGTACTTGTCCCGTCGTGCGCAGGAGAACACCGGCATCCTGGAGAAGGTACAGAAGGAGCGACGGCTGCTGTGGAAGGAGCTCAAGCGAAGGATCCTCACCGGACAAGTGTTTTACCATCCTAAGGGAAATTACCATCCCGCTTAAAACGCAACGCACCACGAAGAATTCAAGAACGATTAAAAACTGGACACTTAGAAGTTTGCATAATCGCACGACCAAGGAGAGAGTAGAGTGTTTCCAGTGCCAAAAAAAACTATGTGTACATAAAAAGTTGTACGAACTATGAAAAGCCCCGTACGTCGCTAACGACTGTTAACGACTCGTTATACATAATATGTACAGTTTTAGTTTTTCCAACTTGTATGCTTCTGCTAGTTGGGAGTACGAAGAATTATGCTGAAATGTTAGACGATGGCGCTTGTATCGTTACCTCTTAGTGCATGGCACGACGTCTTTATTTTTGTGTGCGTGCAGAAATTAGGTGCATTCTTCAAAGTTTTGCGAATTCACCCGCTGTAGATATGTAATGCCTAAATAAGCAACGCAAATTTCAGACTCGTAACCAAAATCTGTCGCGATATTGAAACGTAAATTAACGATACTACGAGTATACGCAAGATTTTAAACGATTGTTTTACAGTTCCGCTATTCGGTTCACTACATAGTAACTTTCTTATTTTTCTTCAAAAGTTTAATAACGTTGTGCGAAATAACATTTTAACCCCATTTCAAAGACTCTTTCATCGCATTTGCTCGAAGCCTTCAAATAATGTTACAAATTAGTAAGGATCCTTATAACGATTAAACTTCGCTCTGTTTTATCTGCGTACAAAATGTGACTAAGCAATCCGTTAGCCTCGAAAGAACAAAATATTTTGTATTCCAATGCTTTTTTGCCAGTTCACAGATAAAGCATTTTTTGTTATCCACTAGCCGCGATAAATTCTAGTTTTTTATTACACCGATGATTATAATTCTAGATGCCTCTAGACTGGACAAATGCGCAAATATTCAACAAATGCATTTTTTTTGTCTAGATTAGACAATTTGGCAATACTGAATGTTGACTGGACCAACTCAAAAGTAGTTTTAGTTTAACAGCTGTACTAATTGCAGATGCTCCTATACTGGATACATGTTAAATAGTATTCGTGCGAGACAACCGAAATTCTGTGATACCTTAATTTAGCAAATCATAAGATGAGTGTTGCGTGGGGCCAGCGAGATGCTAACTGCTCCACAAATTAGTAGCTCTTTAAACTGTAACGTTCATGAATCGAGCATAATAAACAATGTTTCTAGCTCACTTATTTCTTTTGGACACATTCAATTCAAATCAGCACCCTACAGTCAGCAAATAAATGGCATATGGTAGCTGGGAACGTACCCACTCATTTCAGAAGAATGCCCCAACGTCAGTAGCGACTTTTAAACATGTGATCCCGGCACATCTTTCAGGGTAATTTTTTGACACAACATTCTTTGCAGTATTTGGCACGGTGCTTGTTCGATACGGTTTCTGAAATAAAAAAAAAGAAAATCTTTGTAATATGGACACATGAACTTCAGTCTTTTCTAAATGTTTGTCACTTACCATAAAAACCCAGGAAACTAATGTTGAACATTCCAAAATCTGCCAAATTCTGAAACAATGAATAAAATCGTTGCAATATAAACAAATTAAATGCAACCAGTCTTTTCTAATTTTTTGTCACTTGCCTTAAAAAACTATTTTGGTATCTTAAGACACATGACCCCTTTAAATGAGGGAAAATAGTGAGACTCTGCCACCTATATTTGGGAAGTATAAAAGGTTAATAAACAGTTTACACATTACAACTTAAATCTAAGAAACTGTAAAAAAGCATAAAATTAGTGTGCGAACATTGTGGAAGCCCACGTCTAGGATAAGAAAATTCTGTTCATATCCAAGACGTGTGGCTTCCAGTCACCCGTAAGTAACAATATGCCCTAGCACGCGCCTAACCGCGAAATTTGCATTTAAAATTAACGCGTAAATTTAAGCCTGAAATAAGAGAAAAACCTGCAAAGAGAAAAAAATAAAAAATAAAATATCATTAGAACAGTGAACTTAACTGCCTAACATATCCTTAATGCCAAAAGAAACTCGAAAAATACCTTATAAGCATATGACAACAAAATCACAGTTAGCACACTCCTGCCTGAGCAAAATCTAAAAAGAATCCTGCCTAACAAGCAGAAGGCACTGAAAAGTGGAAAGCTGCGAGATAATAGCTGAAATAACTACTGAAGCATTTGTTTGGAGAACAAATTTGTTTTGGCTAAACAAGTGTTTAGCCAGATTCTGAAGCGGTTTTGATAAACTGTAAACCTTTGTAAAAGGCACCTTAAGATATGTTGGCATTCATGGAACACATCACAACTATTACATCTTCTTAAAGACTCGTGTCTTTAAGGTGTTGCGAGATAGGTAT
>JAQGBW010004767.1:0-13159 GCA_034698625.1 Julus scanicus
AACTTCGAAGTGCGCATGCTCAGACCCTAACTTCTCGGTTTCGTTCTCGGTTTCGGTCAAGTGGGAATCAGGCATTAGTCAACCTAAAGTGTGGCGAAGCTGTCTTCTAGTGACGTCACAACTCCACTTGGCGACTTAACTTAATGAAAACTTGACAGTGTGAAGGAGCCTTTAAGTTCATAGTGTAACCAGGGTATAAGGTAAAAACGCAATTCTTCTACGTTAAAAACGCAAATTTCCACATTAAAAGCGCAAATTTTCTTTGGTAAAAAATGCAATTTTTCTATGTTAAAAACGCAATTTTTCCATGGTAAAAACGCAATTTTTCTTTTGTAAAAACGCAATTTTTCTATGGTAAAAACGCAATTTTTCTTTGGTAAAAACGCAATTTTTCTATGGTAAAAACGCAATTTTTCTATGGTAAAACCGCAATTTTGTTATGGTAAAACGCAGTTTTCCTAAGGCGAAAACGAAGACCATATATCCCACCTCCCTTTCCCATGGGCCCGGCCCTGGCTCTCGGCGCCCCTGCTCTTATTTCATGCTTTCCAAGTATGCTGACGAGCTAAGGGAATCATGATGTGTCACATCTTGTTTTATTGACGAGGTGTCTTCTTATGCCAAGATGCTTATCATAGTTGCTGATGGTAGAGTGATGTCCAAAGGGTGGGTCCTTGAAGATAGTGTATGTGAAATTAATAATGCTCACAGGGGATAAGGACCACTGGGTATCACAAATGGACAGTTTTAACTCTGGCTCAGTAGGAACATCTTAAGTTGGTAAGTACATGAGGTCTTAAACGTCATCAGTTTACTATTTTGCAATTTTCTTTAACACTCAAGATTGCGGCACACCTGAGGATTTTTGTGGCACATAGGTTAAAAAAAGAGGATTGGGCAAGAAAAACCTTAAAGATATAAATCATTCATTATAGACAAATAAGGCCACTAAATAGTCACAAAATACCATCAACAAGTTGATCAGAAAGCCATTTTAACTTTCATCTTGCTGTTCCAAACTTGAAAGTACAGTGAAACCTGTAAGATTGAACACCTTTATAAAGTGAACACCTCCCTAACTTGAACATTTTTGGCTAGTCCCGGACAGCTTCCATAGAAATAACATTAGGACAGACCTCGATACAATGAACACCTGTATACTTAGTAAATTGAACACTTTTTTCAGTCCCCAGGATGGGTCTAACCTCTCTACATAATACACTTGACCACTGAGTTATCAATTAAGCCCCTAGAGGGCGCTCTACAACAAACAGGGGAAATTCCCTTATTTAGTCTTTAGTTATTTTGGGTACTGGTAACCAATTGCAAATCATAGTATCAAGCAAGATGAGCAAACGAAGCTACACGGAATTGACATTGGATAGAAAAAAAGGATGTTATCCATGCAATTGATATGGGAAAATCTGTTAGGACTTTAGCAAAAGAATGATGATAAACACACAGTGAAAGTTAAAAAATGCGATCATCAATTATCGAAAAAAAAAACAACAGTCGATTACAGATTTCTTTAAAAAAACCTAAAATAATGATTTATGTACATGCATTGAAAGGATTGTTTGCATAATGATATATTCAATTGTATACAACAAACATAGTTCATTGGATATTATCTTTTCATAGCAAACCTCCATACAATGAACACTTGTCTAATGTGAACACTTTTGCCTGGTCCCATGGGTGTTCAATGTAGACAGGTTTCACTGCACAATCCTTAACATGCAATATTCAAAAGGATTGCAAGTACCAGTGACCCAAAAAATCCCAGTTCTAAATATCAAACAGGTAGCAGCAAAGTAAGTAAATCTTACTTACAAAGTTGAATTAAAGGTTAATACTGAATTATTGATTTCCTGAAAACTTAATCTCAGGCACATACGCCCTCACGACTTCCAATTCCGATTATTTAATTCAAATTTCCTCAAGGAATGACTAGCTTCTGGTTATTTAATGCAATTTTCATTGAAACACAGAATTTAATTTTCTTCGGTAGGTTAGTTATTATTGTATGCAGCTGTTGGGTAAATTCAAAGGGTGTCCAGTAAATTTGTGGGGGAAAAATTCAAGCATATTTCAAGGATTCCAAGGCTCAATCCTTACATTTTCAAGAACCCAACGCACGACTAATTACAACAATATTTGCCAATGGAGTTAACAATTTTTTTAAAAAAATATGTTATTTTGGATCTTTTTTTATAAATAATATTCCGATGAGAAGAAATTTCCTGACTCAGAAAGGAAATTTCAGCACAAACTGGTTGTTTTAACACAAAATTCAAGCCTAATTACCGATTTTCCAGAACTTCAAGTCTGCTGAACTCTTTAATCCATTTGGTAAATTTTTAATCTTCAGATGATTTTTAATTTGCAAAATGCGTCAGAACTTTCAAAAAACTATTTAAAAAAAAAAAAATTCTAGAAAGAATTCTTCAGATGCGAAGAAACTCCCTGACCCGGTCAGGAAATTCCATCAAAAACTGGTTGTTTTAGCACAAATATCAAGCATAATTACCAATTTTCCAGAACTTCAATTAAGTCTTCTGTAGGACACCTGATTCATTTGATTAATTTTTAATCTTCAATTTTGTAAAAGGAATCAGAACTTTCAATTTTAAAAAAAATAAATATTGTTTTAGAAAGAATTCTTCCAATGCGAAGAAACTTCCCGACCCGGTAAGGAAATATTCCATCACAAATAGGTTGTTTCAACACAAAATTCATGCTTAATTCTCAATTTTTCAGTACTTTAAGTCTGCTGAACTCCCTCATCCATTTAGTAAATTTTTAATCTTCAGATGATTTTTAATTTGTAAAATGAGTCCAAACTTTCAGAAAACTATTTTAAAAAAAATGTTTTAGAAAGAATTCTTCAGATGCAAAGAAACTTCCTGACCCGGTCAGGAAATTCCATCCCAAACTGGTTGTGTTCACACAAATTTCAATCTTAATTCCCAATTTTCCAGAACTTCAAGTCGGCTGTAGGACACCTGATTTAACCATTTGGTTAATTTTTAATTTCCGATACAATTTAAGTAAAAAAAAAAGACCACAATTTTGTAAAGTTCTGAAATGACAGAGTGCTTTTTGAACCTTAATACCGCAATTACGACCTTTCATTCTACGTAAAATACGCATTACAGATAAAGTGGTTTCTAAAAACAGCAAGGAACATCACTTTTTCACTAACGACGAAGCGGGGGAGGTCTTTTTACTTTCTGGCATTCCTACGTACTCACCGCCAACCCCCGCGACCTTGCGGCGCTCCCTAATTCACCGTCCACACCAACAGCAGTGGCATTAGGGCCCTTCTCTCCCTTGCTGTTTCCCCTCTCCAAAGAAGCTCGCCGTGCGCATGCAAATGTATCGATTTATTTTCCACTTAGATGGATGGTAATTTGTTACGCTCAACGTGCGTAAGAAGATAGCGAGTGCCGAGTACGTGTTGCCGACCTACATTCGCCGTGTACAAACATACCTGTTGTTTCAATATCGATTTCGCCATTTTTTTTTTTTTTTTTTTTTTTTTTGTGCTCTACTCTCGACGTATGAATTACGTATCCGCCGCAGTCGCTGCACTAATTCTTTAATCATCCGCGTGTTGTTTTTGCTCCCCCTCCGCATAATTGCTTCAACTTTAATGAATTCGGCAACTCGCTGGTCCAAATGAAGGGGGCGCTTCTGGCACAACTTGCAATTTGTGTTATTGCAGTTATTATTAATATCGTTCGCAAGCACAAAAAATAAATAAAAATGGGAGACTTTCGAGTGGTCTGTTTGTTCATTCGCGTTTGTTTAAAAGGCACTTGCAACCTAAGGCTAAATTTCCAGAGATCAGAATATCAAATAAATAACTTGAAATATAATATTAATGGATATGTTAAAAAAAAATAATATCTAGGATCTATGGTTCTTTGTTTAGAAATGAAAATAAATTAAAAGTAAGAAAAAAAACATGCACGAAATTTAAGTAGTAATCAAGGTATTGATTTAGCATATTCAATTCTCCAAACACGGGGTCTACAATTTGTTAGCAAACAGGAATGATGGCAACTCATTAATTTGCATTTATGTTCACGAGAATAGAATGCTTATAAGAAGGAAAAAAAATTGGTATTTAATTAGTAATTAAAAAAGTAATTAATATAAAAAATAGAAGTGAGGTAAAATATGTATCGTTCGTTTCTAGTCTTCAAAAACGAAGAAATTCGGTTATCTTCTTGGGTGGAAAAATTATTTAGGACCATATATGCCATACTATATGCGCTGTATATAGAATGTTGATACATGTCAGAGAACATGTATGGGCATATGGTGGTGTTCAGGTATGTCTATTTGTGGAAGAAAACTTGGCCTTAGATTATTGTTGTAAGCTTAAATATGGCACATAACGTGCATATTAAAATCCAGAAATAATAAGTGTTTATAGATATTCAGGTAAATGGACATTAAAGTGGACATGTATGGAGTTACATGGGCATGCTGTATACTCTGATACATGGTCATATAAGGACATACATTGTCACACATTCGCATAATTTATGACCCAAAATGTCATTTATTTGTAAATGTCTATATTAATTCTTTGTCCAATTTCTGATATACACCTGCAATATGGCATTTTCCAATTCATGGATATCAATTTATATGTTATATTTGTCATACTGTACATTGGCATACATTAGCAAATATGAAAATTCATGTTAAAAAATATAGGGGTATATCTGTTTGTATAATGCCCATATACAATGGAACCTCGGTTTGCGAACTTAACCCGTTCCTCGACCCTGTTCGTTAACCGAATCAATTTTCCCATGGCAATTAATCTAAATCCAAATAATGCGTTAATTCTTTGTTCAAACATTTTTTTTTTACGTTATGGCTTTAGGTGTGGAAATAATACAGAAAAGAAATACATATAACAGTAACATTAGAAGTAAGCAGTTAAATACATATATACATCCATGATTTCTAACATTATAGGAAATAAAGACACCCACGTGGTGTCGTCATGCTGACGTTGCTGTGAATAAACTTCATTCGCAGATTCTGTTTAAGAAATTTACATTAACAACCATGCACTGTTTCCATTAGGAAAATTTGTATTATTTTACTTTAATCTGTTGTTAATTACAGACGATTTAAGTCTCAAATCGACGTCATCAATGTACTGTCATCCATTGCATCTGCAATTGTCGTGGATATAACAAGAGACGAACTGTTTCCATATTTGCAATTGAGTCTATATATCCCCGAAACTTAAATCGAATTTAATTTGAATCCTTGGAAATTCTAACACATTTTTGATGTTTCTTGTATTTAATAAAACTTATCCGTAACAAAGATGTTCTGTGTAAACTGAAGCATCGTTCGTAAAGCGAAACAACACACGGCGTTCGTAAACCGAATTGTTCGTTAACAGAGATTTTCATAAACCGAGGTTCCACTGTATAGCATTTTTCACATACGTATATAATTCTCTCTATAAAAAAAAACTTCACTAAATAACTTAAACAGCTCATTAATAAAACTAAAATGCTCATTAACAAAATTAACAAGCTAAGATCGTGTAAGTTCCCAAATGATTATCCGAGAAACCTGCACAGATTTTGTGAAAATGTACTGCTCGCGTTTGTCAATGAACAAGCTCGTTTCAGAGGATGATGGCGGTATAAACTTTTAAGGATAAACATTTTCCTATTTTCCAGAGTTACACGAAATTCGAAAAAATCCTACGAGTGCTTTCGACGAGGGATTTAACAGCCTTTCAAATCTTACTTCACATTATGAAAACATCTAGACTGGAAATAAAAAAAAAATCGGAGAATCTCTTTCGCATTACGCATTCAAGAAACCTGTTAAAATTTTTCGACGCATGTTTCGTCCCAGGGCGAACAAGTGCCAAAATAATGAGCTGCTTAACCTTTGGAGGCGCAGCCCGGAGATGACATCAAAGCTTTTCAGTTGAATTTCTGGGTTTATAAAAAGCAAAAAAAAAAAGTATTAAAAAAATTGGCTTTTCCGCAGAAATTCAGTTTACGTCCACCGAGTTATTATCGGCCCAAAATTGTTGTGGGATTAAGGACACCAGCATTCAGTTTCAAAAAGGAGGTTGTTAACGATAATGCGTTAAAAGCCCAAAGGCCCATCCGAGGCAACGTAGAAGAATAAGATGGTAAAAACAAAAAGGGCCGGTTTAAATGTCATTTCCATTAGAATAATCCTCCGCAGCAGTGTTGCCATAGGAATGGCAAGCCACGAAGAATCCTTTGAAGGGGACAGAGCGAGAGCAAAAACTCATTAGACGAGCAAAAGCTGCCCTAAGCTCATCATGAGCATGGCTGAGCTAATCCTCTCCGTAAGAGTGCCGGAACTGTCAAAGGTCAAACTCGCTTTGTCAGGCATAAACAGCAAAGAAACAAAAATCACATGCTTCCCTTAACGTGGCGCCACCTGCGAGGAGCAGATTTTTAAGAAAGAAATAGCTAGGGCATCATATTTGTGTGGTTAGGGCTTCGAGCACTTGGACTTGTGGTTTCAAATGCGCAGCCAGCCCTAGACAACCACACTAATGCACAATCGATTACTGATTGATGCCATTCAACCGTTCAATTACAAAAATGACAATGGCGTCCAAGGGTCTGATAATTTAAGTTACAATTTCTGGCAATCCAGGAATGACACACCTGGCTTGCTACCGTCAGGAAAGGTTTATAAGCCCACCTTCATCACATCACTGCATGCTCAAAACTCGTCTAAAAGTGATTTTAAAGTAAACCTGACCACTTCTATTAAACACATCTGTTCTTAAAGGTTAAGGACATTGCAAATATTGTTCTATATAGGTTTAGTTATGTTTCAACAGCAAGTGATGACTTAAATATCACAAATGTTAGTAATGGTTGCAAATGCATCCAAAAACTGTTTGGAAGATTGCTGAGATTGTGACTTTTTTAATTATTAGTCAACAAAATCCTTGTTACCTGTCCCAAACTAAAGCAATCTAACCAAACAGTTCAACAGAAAGCTTCTTCCTCCAAGAAAGCCCTTACCTGTTATCTATCCCAAACTTGAGCAATGCTTCGTGATTAAGAAAGCCCTTGTTTGTTACCTGCCCCAAACTTAAGTGGTTTATGCAAACTATATACTTCTCGACAGACAGCTGCTTTGTGAATTAAGTCCTTGCTATTAAACTGTCCAAAACTTAAGCAGTCTACGTGAGCCAAGCAGCTCAACAGAAATCGTTTTTGCCCAAGAAAGTCCTTGCTTGTCCTCAACTTATGCAACAAACACCAGCCAAGTCAATCAACAGAAAACCTCTTCTTCCAAGAAAGTGCGTGCATGTAACCTGTTCCAAACTTAAACAATTTACATAAAAAAGCTTCTTAACAGACAGCTTTTTTGTTGCCTGTCACAAACTTAGAAAATCTACTTAACCAACCAGCTGAACAGAAAGCTTCTTCGTACAAGAAAGCCCTTGTATGTTGCCTGCCTCAAACTTAAGTAGTTTATGCAAGCTGGATTTCTCAACAGACAGCTTCTTTGTACCTAATGCAACAAACAAAAGCCAAACAAGCTCAATAGAAAACTTTTTCTTCCAACAAAGTGCTTTCTTTAACTTATCCTAAACTTAGACAATCTACTTTACATAAGCCAAGCTTTTTAACAGACAGCTTCTTTGTGAAGAAAGTTTTTGTTTGTTACCTGTTCAAAACTTAATAATACTCAATAGACGCAAAAAAATCTTCGTTTCAGTCAGCAATCATATTTTACTATTTTAGCGTTCTTTTCTTCAACTTTTGCAACACAAAACTAACCGAAATCTATAAAACTTGCATTTCTAATTACATTGAACAGCTTAAAAAAGATTTACGAAAAAAAAATGGTAGGGAAAACTTACGTCAATTTTGGAGGTACCAAAAGTTGGAACCCTACTTTTAGTTCTTGTTTCCTCGCTTCATAGCCTTAGCACGCCATCTATGGAAATCCAGCACAACGTCCATTCGATATCCAGACGTTAATTAAACTCATTAATAATTAATTAATGTAATTCAATCATTAATTAACGATAATTTACTCACCTTATCAAAGCTGTCCAAACATGCCGCCATTTTTTTGTGTTGCACAACAGGCGTTGGATATTTTAATGGAATGCAGTCACATGACTTGAGAACGACAGTACTGCCATCTACTATCCAAGTTGGGCAACAATTCCAGGAACAATCCATATGCTACATGTGCGAGGGACGTTCATTAAATCCTTATTATAGATTTACACTAAATAAAGCATTTTGTTATTTTGTTTGTTTGTTTAAATGAACATAAATAACGACATAAATAACGAACTCGAGGGACATCCATTTAAAAATATCACAAATACTGCTTTTTTATAAAATTTAAGAAAATAATGAAAAATACATTTGAGCTTCATCCTGTATAAACTTAATTAACCGTCAATTTTAAGTTAACTTTACTAATACATAACTGCGGTCAAGGAGTTTTACTTTAAATATAAACTTAATTAGTAAATTAAATATCCTAAATTAATGGATCAATTTTAAATTGGTGTAATTAAGTTGATGATCAATCCTAATTAATCTTACTTGCTAAAATTATTTAATGACGAGTAAAAACGTTATATTTAACGAAAATGGCAATTTTTTCAGTTTATTTATTTGTTGTTTAATAAGAATATACAGAAGAAATAATTTAAAACGAAAACGACATTATATAACAAAACCATAGTTTCCATATCTAAAAGTTTCCAAGAAAACAAAAGTTAAACGGATTGCACCAATGAACATTTGCGAAGCTGTGTTAGTAAAATCGCAACAACCTGTAACGCTAAAGTTAAAAATAATTTGTGAATTGCTTTCAGAAACATCAGCAAAAAGTTTTAAGAAACATTCTCGAAAAATTTTTCAAATAAATTGGGAACTGTTTTTAAACGATATTTGAAAAACGTTCCCATAACGAACTGTTTCTAAAAAAACGCTCGGGAAAAGTTTTCAAAAGTATAATTTGCAAATTGTGGCATCAAATTTACGGAAAAAATCATTCGCAAAATGTATTCAAAAAAAATTCCGGTTAATCGGGTCAAGCTCATAAATATCAGTTTTTAAGACTATTTAAAATCAAAAATGTTTCTCGAAACAAACCATGATAGTCCAACAAAGCCAACTCTGGTATCTTTCTCCAGACAGAAAATGTATCCAGGATTTCCATAACTTTTCAATGGTTTCTCTTCGTCTTTTCCATAAAATTCTCCTTGTTCTTTCCATAATTTTGCTTGTCCTTTCCATAACTCTCTTCCATGACTTTCAACGAAATTTCCTTTACTTTTCCTTGTCCATTGAATTACATTTTCTCGTCTTTTTCCCGACTTTCCCTTTATGAGTACATTTCCCTGTCGTTTAGTGAGTATTTTGAGAGCGGCAGGCTGAGCCCAGAGGCGTCTGTTTCCCTGACCGTCTTCTTGCTCACTTTTTTCGAACCTTTGCATTTTACGGCAAAGACAATCTCTTTGATCATTTCGCGGCAGATCGACTCCTAGAAAAAACAAACATAACAAAAAACTATTAAAAACTCCAAATATAAACATGTGCAAAGTTAGATACCTCTGATGGAACCCTTAGCAAACATTGGGTGATCAGGGAGGAATGACAAGGATATTCAGCGATTGTCAATGGTCGTTATTGATAAACAGGGATTTCCAATGATGGTCAGTAATGATGGCCAATGGTCAGGGATGGTTAGCAGGGTTAACCGATAGTGAGTAATAGTCATCAATATAAATAATGACCAGTATTTATTATTGATGATCAGTGGTAATCAGCAGTGATAGTTAGTGATAAACAGTGTTTGTGAATCATCATTGATCAGTACCGAATCTAGAACAATTTCTGGAAGGATATTGAATCTTTTTTGATGGTAGCATGTCATTGATCATCATTGATTTTCAGATATATCCATTGCTGATCAACGACGGCCATTGATTGTCAATGATGATCATGGATGGTCAGTAATATCAGTGATTGTCAGTTGTGGTAACTTGTAGACAATAATGGTCGGCGAGGGTTAGTAATCTCAGCATTGGTCATTAAGTTTCAATGTTAGTTATTAATCAGGGATTTTTTTTGAAGGATGAGGGAGTCAGTAATGATGGCCAATGGTCAGGGATGGTTAGCAGGGTTAACCGATAGTGAGTAATAGTCATCAATAATGACTAGTATTTGTTATTGATGATCAGTGGTAATCATCAGTGATTGTTAGTGATAAACAGTGTTTGTGAATCATCATTGATCAGTACCGAATCTAGAACAATTTCTGGAAGGATATTGAATCTTTTTTGATGGTAGCATGTCATTGATCATCATTGATTTTCAGATATATCCATTGCTGATCAACGACGGCCATTGATTGTCAATGATGATCATGGATGGTCAGTAATATCAGTGATTGTCAGTTGTGGTAACTTGTAGACAATAATGGTCGGCGAGGGTTAGTAATCTCAGCATTGGTCATTAAGTTTCAATGTTAGTTATTAATCAGGGATTTTTTTTGAAGGATGAGGGAGTCAGTAATGATGGCCAATGGTCAGGGATGGTTAGCAGGGTTAACCGATAGTGAGTAATAGTCATCAATAATGACTAGTATTTGTTATTGATGATCAGTGGTAATCATCAGTGATTGTTAGTGATAAACAGTGTTTGTGAATCATCATTGATCAGTACCGAATCTAGGACAATTTCTGGAAGGATATCGAATCTTTTTTGATGGTAGCATGTCATTGATCATCATTGATTTTCATATATATCCAGTGCTGATCAACGACAGCCATTGATTGTCAATGATGATCATGGATGGTCAGTAATATCAGTGATGATCAGTTGTGGTAACTTGTAGTCAATAATGGTCGGCGAGGCATTGGTCATTAAGTTTCAATGTTAGTTATTAATCAGGGATTTTATAGGAATGATGAGGGAGTCAGTAATGGTAACTAATGGTCAGTGATAACCAATATTCAGCGATTGTCATTGATAATCAATAATGGCCATTGGTGCTGAGTGATAGTCACTGATGATCATTAACAGGAAGCGATGATTAGAGATTGTCATTGTTGATCATGGATAACCAGTGATATCAGTGACGATCTGTCGTGCTGGTAACTAATAGCCAATAAGCGATGGTCAGTGATTTTCATTTCAGTAATTGCTAGTAATGATCAAGCCCTGGTGAAAAAAACAATAGAAACCAATAGAGATTTTTATTGGTTTCTATTGTTATTTGGACAATTTCTTGATTTTAATTGTTTTCTATGGTTCCTGTATTGACTTCTATTGGCTTCTATCGACTTCTATAGTTTAGCTGTATTGCCTGAACAATAGAAAACAATTGAAACCAATAAAAACAACGTTCCAAATAACAATAGAAAACATAGAAATCTCAATTGCTTTTTTCACCAGGGAGTTTTTTGGTTACCCTCTCGTAGCTGGCTATCTTCCTAGTCTTCCAGATAAACTCAACGACGGCCACGATGGAGGCCAGTCCCATTCCGACCAGCAGGACAATGAAGATACCTCCCACGTGAGCTAGGCCAAGGGGCGTCGTGGTGTTGGACTTGGTGTCCTTGCATTGGCCACCGCCGTACTTCTGCGTCCACCACTTCGTCTTCAGCTGGTGGAGTGTTCCGTTCTGTTGAAGATGAAGGATTGCCTTGGACATGCTGTCGCGGTACGGAGAGGCTAGATTGGAAGAAAACGTAAAACAAGACAGAAGAAGTCAAATTAATTACCGTTACGAGCTTACAGTCAATGACAGACCTGACTATGACAATGTCAACAACAATTACGTTTTCTGATGGCTATTCCGTAGCCCTTGTTGTCCAGTAATCCTCCGACGATGGACAGCTTGCAGTTTCTCTCCGTCTGGTATTCGATACTGATGGACTCCATGAAGAATGCGTAGTCTCCTTTAGAGACCCTTTCCACGCCCTCCCTGTTGTTATCCACCAGGTTATTCTCCATCACGCTCCAGAGTTGTCGGTGCATGGGGTTGGTTGCGTACTGCGGACAACGGCAAAACAGGTTTTAACGCCAGAAGTTTAAATCTCATTTCCGCAAGCCATACACTCACCTTAAAGAAATCTCTTGTTGAGCCGGACTTGACTGACCCGCACTTGACTTTTGTCTGTTTGGCCAAGTCTTCCACACTCTTGATGGGAGAATCCACATTGTCGACGGTGAGGAAGGCAGCAAGGTTAGCAGTGTACGAAGAGATCATGATGAGGGTGAAGAACCACCAGATTCCAGCAACCAGTCGGGTCGAAGCGGCTCTGGAATGGGGACAAGAAACTATGGTCATCGACACAAAATTGACAAAATTGACTGCCTGAAGCATATGACCAACGATTGGCAACTGCCATTTACCAACATTATGTCAACGATTGGTTTCAACATTCTCCATAACGACTGACAACCTCGACATCTTACCAACAAATTGTTGGCCCTTGAAACTTACTTGGGAGCGATGTCTGAACCTTGCTGCATAAGGGATCCAATGGTGAACCACATGCTGTTAAGGATACCAAAGTCGTTCTGCAGGACATCTGGTTCCTGGATGCATGGATGGGGATTGTCCCACTCGTAAGGGCTCAATCTATTCGCGACAGAAGGAATTTCCCGATTAATAAGCAGAATCTTCATTATGAATTTGGATCCAAAGAATTTGAATTCTTGTATATAACAAGCTAAATTTCAGGAAGAGTACCTGGCCAGCACGAAAAGGATGACACTGACGCCCATGTAGGTGACGGCCATGTACATCCAGACGTCGGAAGAGAAGGGTGAGAGAAAGGAGAGAAGGCTCGGGGAGGCAGGTGTGGGCTTAGTGAACACCATGCTGATGCCCAGGTTCATGAAGGGAGTGGTAAAGTCCACCGCCTTCTCTCGAACCTCTGTGATGGTGATGTCGCCAATACCCACATCGGCCCTCTACAAACGAAAGATGAGGAGCGCTCAGAAGATTCAAAGGGCACATGGTAAATAAGGTATTTGAAACCTCCCATGCCCTGGTAAAAAAAAAAACAATAGAGATTTCTATTGGTTTTATTGGTTTCAATTGTTTTCTATTGTTCAGTCAATAC
>JAQGBW010004768.1:0-13159 GCA_034698625.1 Julus scanicus
GGATGAGTTGTGCGGGATGAATTGGGCGGGACGAATTGTGTCGGGATGAATTGTGCGGGATGAATTAACGTGATACCGTTATGGTTGCAGCTTCCAATGTGCGCATGCGCAGAACAGTCAAACACCTTGCCGCTGGAACTGTGAAACGCACAGTTGCATACAATTTTTAAAAAAATCTTTTTTCATTAACTGGGGGATGACAACAACAATAGATAAACAATAGGGAAACGATAGGGAAACAATAGATAAATGAAATTAGTAAGAATTAAAGAAAAACGGACTCGTTATATTAAATGTTATCGATGATATCCAGTGATTGGGGGTGCTGCAGTTCTAGTGCCTATGGAGTCGTTACTGGTTGTTTTTCATTATATGTATACAAACATATACATACATATGTGCATGTGATTTTTATAAATTAACGTTTATTATTAGTACATTGTTGTGTACTTTTATTTTCATGTAAGCACTTCATGGAAAATAAAAAGAATAAAAGAAAAAAAACATTATTTTGTAAAAAATTGGAATGGATCTAATTGAATTGCATGGGTTCCTATGGTAATAATTGATTCGTTATGCGGCTTTTCGATATACGGCCTGCTTTTCTGGAACGTATCTAGGCCGTAAAACGAGGTATGGGTGTATATGCAAATTAGGCTATCCAATTAATGTGGCCAAGCAATTAAGAAATTTCAACAACAAGCATGCTAGTAGGCCAGAAAGCATTTACTTATTACAATTTCTCTCTAGGTGTATACATTAGGAAAGACTTGAACATGCCAAAGACTGTGCCGCTCAGGAAGGGCGGCCCACAAGATTTTTACTACGATTGCCCTCTGACGGAAATTGGTCTGCGGCAAGCATCACTAACAGGTTACCTAATTTGTTTGTTTTCTTGATTTTTTGTTTTTGTTTTATATAAACGTTACATCATCTTATATATAAGTTGCAAAGACAGACTTCATATAGTGACATATATATTAAGTATCTTTGTGTGTGATTCAAATAATTTATTTATACGAAATTTCTTTAAACGTTTAGGCCGTATAGTTTAAAAACGATGTTTTTCACCATCACATAGGCTATCGCATCTAAATTGAACTTTGATTTAGATTAGGGGTGGATTAGCTCAATTGCAAGGATGAACAACGAGTAGTTTCCACAGTCCTTTTATTATAGTCAATCCACCCCTGATTTGAGCATGTTTGTGATTTTAATGTTGGTTAATATGGCTTGTTGCAGGTGAAGCTTTTAAGGAGAAGGGAATCTCGTTTGACCATGTTTACTGCTCACCCTCACTTCGTTGCGTTCAAACGTGCACCAACGTATTGAAAGGTGATGCAATTTTATGGAAATTGTGTTTTTTTTGTTTTTAACTAGGTCAATTTTTGCCATTGAAATTGTAAATTTTCATCCAGATTGTCTCACGCTTTTTCGTTATCCTTTATATGGTAAACATTGTTACCGAGCTAGGTGGAGTACTGGTAACGCTATCGGCCTTTCATTCGTTCAATTTCTGGGTCGGCTAGTTATTTCCTGGCAAATGCTATGATAAATATAGCTCCTCTAAAAATCGGCCATTACTGTGCTTTTTCGTCTCTTCATATCTATTATAATTTACTAAAAAAAATCAAAAAACCACAAGCCCAATTGACAGGTGGGCTGAGTACCACACGCATATACTCTTAATAGCAAACATTATTATGAAAAACCCTTAAATTTTTTTTTTAAATTTTGAGAAACTTAGGCTGTAGGTCTACAACATATACAATTTGAAAATACTGAACAGTTTTTAATAGAATTTTGAAAAATTATTTCTGCAGTTTCTCTAAACTTTCTTGAATAAACTATGTTTTATAAAAATACACATTTTATCATGTTTTAGTTTGCTTCCACTTTGCATGTTTTTCATCAAATTATTCTATCATATCAAAATTGCATTCATGTCTTGCATTATATTTTAAATTTCCTTTTAAATTAATTATGCATTATGAGCTATAAGCATTTCCTTCTTTTCCTTGGCATACAACACATCTATCATTTATCTGGGCTAACTTGCATGAACCTTCCAATTTAAGAAACTAAACTTTTCCTTATAATAAATATTGTCTAATGCTATGTTTATGATAATATTCTAGCTACAGCGGTGGTCCAGTTTATTAATACGTTTCACAGGAAGATACTTAATTACCAATTGTAGCAAATCACCCTTAGAAACCCTACTTTAACCCTATCAAATGCTAGGACTTGCTGTTGTCCGAATAGGACTTACTGTTGTCCATTAGGACTAAGTTCGACTTTATTCCCAAATGGGATGTCGAACTTAAACAGGATATTGCAAATACAAATATCCCCTAAGATAATCCTAAAACAAAAGGATTCCTGGAAAGATAAAGGATTAAACAAATTCCAATGGCCAATTAGCATTTGCTAATTGGCCATTGAAGTTTGTTCAGCAAGCAAGAAGCTTCCAGAAGCTTCCACCCGTAATTATGTCAACAAGCAAAAGCTTTCCCCACGAGCATAAAGGCTCGGTTTAAGATCACATATCTTAGTGGTTCCTTTCCGGTCACATGTGCCCTTCTCAAATGATGTATAAGGGCACCCTATAGTTTAGTGTTAGACAGTGAGAGAAGGGAGGCCTGTAGTAAACTATACCTTACCATGCTTGTCTAGGCTATAAAGTGAATGCCCCTGTACCAGCCTATGTTATAACTGTCTGTTTGATTGAAAAAAGACTTAAGAACCAAAACCAAAAAGGACGTAGAAAATTCTCTTCACTTCTTTTTCAGCGACATTACTTTCTCATAGGATTATCAGTATAGGTCCTATTCGAAAGCACTCTCTGAGGCCTGCTTCCCTCATGTTATCTACCTAGTATGGTATCAAAGTAGTTTGGCCTTAAGAAAGTCGAACTCCGATATCAACGACCTTATCAAACTAACAGTCCGACTTTGGTCATTTCCTTCACTTGTGAAGTGAAGGTGTACAGACAATAGGGACTCAAGATAAGTGGTCACCTCACAATAGTTATTATATGGTTATTGTGTCACCATCTGTAAACTTTTGCAAAACTACACCACAGAGAATACTTGTTCTCAAGTAAATTTTCTCCCGTGTCTATTTACAACTATTTACGCTTACATCAAACAGCAAACAACCCAGAAGATGCCAACACAACTGTGATAGCATATTTTATTTTTACCCTTCAATCTTTTGCCTCTCAATTTATCATTTTTTCCTTCAAATCAATTTGTTCATCGCAGCACTCTACAAATGTATAGCTATGAACTAATCACCATTCACAATTACAGGTGTCGGATTGGAATCACTACCGATTCACATTGAACCTGGAATATTCGAGTGGCTGGCATGGTACCAGGAGTCAATGCCTGTTTGGATGACTACTCAGGAGCTGAGCGACTGGGGTTTCAATATCGCACCAAACTACAAGCCTTTCATTTCTGCGGAAGAGCTGCACGACTGTCACGAGTCCAGCGAACAGTACTACATGCGCAGCTATTATGTGTCACAGAGTGTGCTGAAGGCGACAGCTGAAACTGGTAAAACGGACATATTTTACAGATTACATTCTCCATAGTTATCTTGCAATCAGTGGCGGCTCATGCATAGGCACTGGAACTGCAGGGCCCCCAATCACTGGAAACCATCGATAACATTTAATATAATGAGTTTTTTGTTTAATTCTTTCTAATTTAATTTATTCTTAATATATCCTTTAATTTATTTAATTAACTCTTTAGCCATCCCCCATTTAATGAAAAAAGATTTTAAAAAATTTGTATGCAACTGTGCGTTTCACAGCTCTAGCATCACCGTGTTTGACTGTTGTGTGCATGCGCACATTGGAAGCGGCACGCCAGGCTGCGAGGGAGAGAGAGAACTGTCGCTTCCACAGTCACGACTGGCGTATTTCACATCATTACTCCGCAGCACCCCAACTTATTTTTTCTACGAGCCGCCACTGCTTGCATAGTTATTTATTTGGAGAGAAATTGTATCTCTGCATGGTTATTTATGAAGATTAACTTTTCTGTAACAGTTGAAGCCTATGCTGTCACGGAAACCTGCTAAGGAAAAAAATAATTAACAAAATTATTATCATCTGGTGTATAGAAATGCGTCTCAAAATAATGTATATCATGAACCACCACGAGTCACCATTAGAAAAATTGTTTTAAAAACTGGAAAAGTCAAGGAAATTGAGAATTTTATTTCCGAGAAAAAACTTTGGACCCCTATAGAAGAGAACCAAAGATTAGTCAATGATTTGCAATTTGAAATGCACCGCTAATATTTTATTAAAAATATGCATGTGGTTTTCTAAAAAAAATTATATCTTACAATAATTTTGTTACTGTGGTAAAAAAGTTTGTTAGAAAAAATGAAAATGGTAGATATATCTAGGACTTTGTCTTAGGTTAGTGTCACATTAAAGGGCGTTTGGGAATCATTGTATTAACTAATAATACGTTTGAAATTTCAGGTGGTAACGTGCTAATTGTTGGCCATGCTGCCACCCTGGATACATGTACTCGTCAACTTTGTGGTGCCAAGCCTCGTACTGCACAGGAACTGTCAAGGCTCGTACATAAGATTCCATATTGTAGTGTATCGATGGCGGAAGAGGTGCTGAGCAGTGGAACTTGGAATCTGATTGCGCCACCGTTTCCCGGAATCATGCACTCTGGCAATACTCGCTATGACTGGAAAGTGATGCAGAATTAACCTTGCTGCGCTGTCCAATTGTCTACGCTGAGACATTGCCAGAACATGTTTGTTGTAGCTCCTGTTAGCAAGCTGACAATACCAAACTTACATTTCTTCTCAACCCGCCGAATCACCACGAAAGGTTCACTTGGTCACAAATTCGGAATGAACAACTTTGGAAAGAACTGGTCTTGGCTTTCATGAGAATTTGAACTTTCTTTTATAAAACCAGCTAATTTTCTTAAATAACTTATTTGTCTGAGCTGGACGATATATTTGCTTATTTGCCAAATTGCTTCTATTTTCAGTTAATGTTATAAAAATTATTACTTTTTTATATTTAATACCTATTCATTTTTCTTAAATCCCATTTGGCCCTTGAATTTTCGTTTTTCAAACCAATTAAAAAAATATATTTCTAACTTTTTGCTTAACATATTCTCAAGTTTAAAACAAACAGAATTATCCATAAGCCATCCTGTTTCAAAATTCCAGGATAATTTACTTCAAAAAGACCCAATCACAGTTTTTTCAAGACCAAACAAAACCGAATGTTGATCGTTTTTGACACTTTTGGAGGACACGACAAATGTCTGTTGCATGAGACATTCTGAAACGTACGATTCAGAATATATACTATGGGATGAACATTCAAGATGAGATTAGAAAGTACAACCGTGCTGTTGCATAAAAATATCAATGAACTTTCAGTACAAAATAGAGGAACTCCTAACAGGAAGTTAGGAGCAGATTCATAGGATTCAACAGTGCAATGAAGTTCTCGAACTAACCGGTGGACTCTTAAGATATTTTAGTTTCAAATTGCTTGAACATAAAAATGTATGGATTCTAGCAAAATGAAGGTTGTGGAAAAAAAACAATAACTTTAGCAAGTTCAAATGAAACCTCTGAAATTGCACAAAAGTTAAAATTTGAGAAGTCAGAATGTTTAAAAGTCAGGCTGCCTCAAGCGTCATATGATTAAAATAGATTTTTGGATTTGCATGGAGTGCATGTATTAAAAAATTCTGTTCCATCCAACATTTCAGCACGCATTGGTATGATTTGATCAGATTCAAATAGGCTTAAAGGATGTGTCTGGACAGGATGCATTAAGCTGATGTTGGAAATCTACGAGATTTCTTCCAGCGTTTCGGATGTACTACATGTTTATTTCAAGATAATTGTGATTCTCGGGTATTTCTTCAGTCTATTGCGTGCCTTAGCTATCCCTTTACTGGTTGAAGCTCGACATTCTGGTTGCAGATCCAAGTCGCTGAGGTGATGAATATTTAATTACCACTACACGTTGTTGTGCCAACATACTCAAAAGAAATGCTCAGGGCCATAGCTCCTAAAAGGCTATTATTTTTACATAAAATTAAGCCCTGTAAGTAGTTGCTTAAATCCCTACATTTTGACTAGCTAAAAACACTTGTTTTCCTATAAAAAATTTAAATGAGTTCATCCTATATTTAAAAAAAAGGAATTATCATAAATCAAGTTGTTTCAATTTTCTCTCTTCGCTTCATAAAATCTCTGATTTGTTTGTAAAAATTAGTTATGTGTACAAAAATGCATGTCTAGGTACCTTTATAAAACATTTCATACAAACCTTTAGGTTTTCTTTAAAATTATGGATTCGAAAAAACCCTGGTTTTTTAAAATAATCTCGAAATTTGCCAATATGACTCTTGACTGTTCAAATTAAAACATATCATTATACAAAGTCAATAAACAAAAAATTGCTTGTCATTTTCCAAAGGAAATGTTAGTAAATTTATAGTTATCACCTATAACATTAAAATCACATGTTATAATCACATTCTGCCTCATGAACGTGCATTGTAGAACGTCTAAAACGTTTCATACGAATATATGATTTTTATATTTACATCGACCTTTCGATTTTGGATTTGCAATACGGAATCGATCATTGATAACTTTGTGAAACTAAAGAAAGGAACTATACAACAAATAACCTTCATTCATAAATTGGAAGCTGATAAAAAAGTTTAAAATAATTAGCATTGATAAGTTTCATTAAGATTAAAATCACATGTTATAATCACATTCTGCCTCATGACCGTGCATTGTAGAACGTCTAAAACGATTCATACGAATATATGATTTTTATATTTGCATCGACCGTTCGATTTTGGATTTGCAATACGGAATATTAGCTCAAATTAGGTCTGTGTGTAACATTTTACATGTTCGAAAAATTCTCGATTTTTATTTTTAAGATGGATAATATCCATTTCTTGTCCCTTTGGGCTTGACTAACTTAAGGGTTCTGCTATCAAATGTCAATACAAGTATGTTTTAGTCTCACACAAATATTGCATGTGTGAAAAAATCTTTTATTATTTATTGTATAGGTCTTTTCTGTGTGCCGATTTTTAATATTCCATAAGTTTCCATTATAAAATATACTAGCCAAATAAACAATTTAACCTGAAAAGAAATGTGGAGAAATAATACAAGGTTTAGTACCTTGGTAGATAGCAAATGCAAATTGAAGATGAATCTTAATTGGGTATTCTTTTGGAAATGTTTGAAACATCCCGATGAATGAACATTTTTGAATTCGTCGCTGAAGAATTAAATGACGCTGTATAGTCTCTCCCACTTATTGTTATTATGAAATGTTAAAATATTTATAAATATATATTTACACGCGCTTTTTACGTTAATTATTTGTTTTGGTTTCTATTTATAGTGTTTTCACATTAAAATACCGTTTAAAAAAAAAACTCAAAATGGCTCCAGTTTTTATTTATTTTAATTTTTTGCAAAGATTCTAAAATGAAAAGTATTGTTTGTTTGTTTGATTGTTTGTTTGTTTGAATTTTAACGTTGACCTATTTCTGCAACACGAGGGCTAAACACCAACGCTAGGGGATGAGCCTTCAACACCTACCTGGCAATTTAGCCTACGAGGGGGGACTTCCACTCCCTTTCGAGGGGTCTTTAAGGTGCTACAATCAACATTGGACCTCGGTTTAAACTCTCATCCGAAAGAGCTGCCACTACACCTTAATAGCTCGCCTGTGCAGCCATCATATATGCTAATGGCTGCACAGGCGAGCTGCAACTGCGAAACGCACCAGCGAAATCCCACGAATTTCTCCCATCCGTGAAATCCCCACCGACCTTGACCTAAGAGCGAACCCAGCATCTTAGGATTGAGAGGCAAGCAAGTAACCCACCCAACCATCGGCGTCGGCAATGAAAAGTATCCACTGACTTTTTTCGGTTACGAAGTTACTTATATACGTACGGTATTGTTGTATGCAGGACGTACTTATTGTAATTTTGAAAACGTTATTGACAAAGGACGTCTTTGCTTTAGATCGGTGGTTCCCAACCTTTTTGCACCTGCGTACCACTTGACTTTTTGAGAATTAGTATAATATAATAACCACACATAACTTTTTGCGTCTGGACCTCAACGTGTCCCAATTTAGAGAGTGGAGCATTTTTGTCACACTCGCAGAATGTTGGTAATCGTCCTTAACAAATCTGGCTACCCTACGCTGGACCATCTCTATATCCTGAATATGAACCATCCTGTGAGGGTTCTAAATAGGAGCGCAATATTTCAACATTAGGGCGAACCAGAGTTGCATATCCAGTTTCCTTTACATTTTCGGCACATTCTCGAAATACGTGATGAATGAATGGCGATGGTTCGCTGCACCAACAATTTTTGTGAAATGGTGATTCCAAAAAAGATTTCTAAAATGTCATTAAAAATAAATATTTTTTGCATTTTTCTAAATAAAGCGTTAAAAATATGTACTTACTTTAAATTTTAAATCCACGGATACAAGTATAGCCCTTATCCAACCGCAAACTAATGTTGATTTTAAAAATGGGATATCCTGTGCGTATTATCTGTACAACAACTGCTATGACATTTAACCTTTAAACATAATGGTACAATGACGTAGTTACCATAAGCCGTGGGGAAAGAGGGGTAAGACAGTCACTCCTCCACTCCTGCGGAGACAAGCAGCTGAGTTATCACTCAGCGTACCACCAGAAACGTTCCCGCGTACCACCAGTGGTACGCACACCACCAGTTGGAAACCACTACTTTAGATAATAGGGTTAAGTTTAACAGCGGAGTATACCGGAAGTATATATAACCCTCGATTTTTTTTAACCCGTTTAACCCCACTTTATAAATTCACATAATTGTTATCTGATATAAGGAATATAGAGAACTAAAGCGATCATCATCGTAAATTGTGTTTTACACCATTGGAAAGGTCTTGTAGAGAGGAATTCTACTCTAATATTTTTATAACTCTAAATTGAATTGGGTAATTGTATCCCATTCACCAATCAAAATTTATATTAACCTTTTTAGGCTTAAGTTATTTTTAGACCAAATAATTAATTTTTTACAGTAGATTTTGAGGGGTTTTGCCTCTCCCCTTGTCAGGTAAAACAACAAACCTTGGTTTGTTTACCTAGAACACCAACACGTGACAGCTTTTTCTCCACCTTTCGTAGTTTGGGCCAATCTGGAGACAGCCTGGAGCAATTTTCCTGAGGTAATCTGGAAACTTCCCATCCACTTGTCTCTGGGTCGGCCCTGGCTATAAAAAGAGGATCCCCAGGCTGAAAACCTCAGTCTGATCTCTAAAAAATCTTGACATCCCTGCCAGAAATGAACTCAAGAAAAACTTAAGAAAAACTCAACTTTTGAAGTGAAACTGCAGAAAAACTTAGTTATTTTACAGTTGAGAAAAAACATCAAAATAACTTAAGTTAAACTTAAGTTTTTCTTTAGTAAAATCAATTATGAAGTTAAATGAAGAATAACTTAAGAAAAACTGCAAAAAAGTGTCAGAATAAAAAACTTCAAATTCACTGTAGTTTTATTACAAGTTATTTTGAAGTTTTTTTTAAAGTTAATTTAAAGTTTTTTTTAACTTAAAGCAATTATGTTTCAAGCATCTATCGACAACACAAAATTGATTTGTAATAATAAAACTTGTAAACAGAAATATTAAATCTATTTTTTCTACCATTTTCACAAAATATTATGCGTAAAATTCAGTTGACTCGTTATCTTCAAAAGAAAAAACTATGTACAAATGCCGTTAACCACAGCATCATGCCATGTTGCATGCTAGCATATCGAGGCAAGGCCGTTTCCTGTGATTCATGGATGTGTAACGATAAAGAAGTTATACATCAGAAAAGGTTATCCTTCCGTCATGCGCAGATGCTACAAAGGTCATTAAATTTGTTCCAGGAGTTATATTTTACGAAGGTACGTTTTGTAGCATATTTAGTTGTAAACCGATTTCCTTTTTCTCATTTTATTGTACTTTTCTTAAAATTGTCTCATTAACTCGGAGTCACATAGTGGCCATAAAACCGTTAAAAAGTCATGAATTAGTATACATTTTAGTACGGGGCGTGGCTAAAGCTCAGAATTTTGAACTACTTCCGGTCTCGCGCATGCGCATAACTCCACTCACGTGATCACGCATGCGCCATGATGATTTGTATAACCTTTTCTGGTGTATAACTTCTTTATCGTTACACCTGCTCCAATTTTATGCTGTGCTATGGCTGCTTTCAACGAAGAAAATTCAAGTAAATTTAAATTTTCAAGCATATACTTTGAAGAAATTAACGAGCTTGGACAATGCAAGGTAGTCGATCGATGTACACACGGCGCAGGTGAGTAATTATAAATCGATCTATGATATATCCCCCACATTAAATTACGGCGTTTTGCACGTGTTTTTTTGTCTCTTTAGGCCGAATCGAAGAAGTAGAGGAGAATGTGGTAGGCCATTCGTACATGCATGTTATGGGGATCACAACCCTATCGATCACTTTTAATGGGTGAAATTTTTAAACACAATTTCAGCCAAACAAAAAGAGATTAAATAAAAATAAAAATTGTTTAAAATAGCTTGAAAAACAGCGCTTTTTAGACCTTTGTGCAGACTTAAAATGGACAGAAACACTTCTATGGAATCCTGCATGGCTGCAAACGTATCTTAGAATAGGACTCGCTGGAGGTTAGTGCATTTTTATCACCTTTAAAATTATTTGTTTAATAAAAATTATGAATAAAATCTATGCAGAAAAAGGTATCATAATTGTGCAGAATTTCACACCATTCGGCCAGTATGTTCTTTTTGTTTAGATGACTAAAGTAGAAAACTTAAGAAAAACGTTAAAAAAACTTAAGTTAGTCTTTAGTTTTTATTAAGTATTTTTGCATAGATTTCGGCCAAACTGCAGTTTTTCAGCAGAATAAAAACTGCAGTTTGGCCAAAATCTATGCAAAAAAACTTAAGAAAAACTAAAGAATAACTTACATTTTTTTAAAGTTTATCTTAAGTTCATTTTTGGCAGGGACCTCTTGTGTATTTATTTTATCACATTTGATAATAAACCTGTAACTGTTCCGTTGAACTTTAATTCTGTCTACTATTTGAATCATTATTCCACGATACAGAAGAAGATTATTAAAACCATTGTACCTGAGGGATAGAGGGGAAGGAGAACACCGACGTAAGCTTCCGGCTCTTCATGGGGATCAGACTCACTTCATGGGGATGAGATTGGGCCAGCATCACCAAGACTCCATGGCCTGAGATCTACAAGCCTTGTCTGACTTAGCTTCAGTCCTAGAGCCTTAAAATCCGACACTCTTTCGATGTTTGGAGCCTAACCTAAAGTTTACAAATATTATCTTACGATGTTCGCCAGCGTACCCTAAAACATCCAGGTCATTGCATCAGTGCAATGTGGATCGTGCTCAAAGAAAAGCGACTAGAAAGAAGATTATACGAGTAGCGATAAAATTATGATTCTACAATAAGCAACTGATTCGCGATTACGCAACAAACATGAAGGGTGCTTTACGGTCAAAACGCCTGAGGGAGAAAGAGCGTGGAGCGATCCCTCGTACCACAGCTGACTTAAAACCAACTACTGCATAGGTCGGAAATACAGTCGCAAATCCGACAGATGCAGGAATTGAAGCTTTTGACCAGAGTTACCAATTAACTCAAGATGACAACAAACATTTTATTGAATATGACATACCAAGACACTCATCTCACCCCATAACTGGCGCCCAACTAAAATTAGGCCAGATACCACTGCCTTTTGGTATGGATGATTTGGGAGTCAATCTTCAAGGAGATTCCATAATTAAATTAAATCCTGATGCTGAGGCTTTCCACATGGACAATCATAAACTTATGTCATCATCCAACCCTACGACAGTGGGTTCCACAGGTGCTGAATGCACACAGCCACTCTAGGTCATCCACCAACCCCTACCTGCAGGAGGGTTTAGTGCAACTGTCAATATCGATCAAGATATGAATTTGTTGGTGGAGAGGAATACAATCATGATTCCTCAGGAAGTAGCTCAATTTGCGACTACTAATCCTATATTATACAAGCAAATGCTTGGATTCTATAAGCACAATGCTGCAGCAAAAGAATATAAGGGTGCACCCGAAGAAAAGACAGTCAGTGCTTCCAAAGAAAACACTCCAATATTGCAAATCGACAAGTTACAGCTGGATCTGCAACAAATGCGAGAAGAAAAATTAAAGTTACAAAATGAAAATGCTGTATTATAATCGCAATTAAATACAACATTAATACCTATCACTGTTCAAGAGAAAAGAGTTCACTCTATTAACGGCAATTTCAATATTGGACAAGATGTTCCTGTTATTGTAAATGATTCAACATGGAACACATCTTCATTGGGTATTAATCCCAGTACAGGACTCCCATATGTTAGAGGAGAAGCAATTCCACCAAGGACAATGCAAGATGGTTTTGTCCTTAATTGTTTTCGTATTCCTAATCAACAAGCATCAGCAAACTTTGAGGGCAACAATCCTCATGATCCAAAAGCAGCAATATTTATACCACAGCATTATAATCCAACAACAGCTGAAGTCCAACAAAATTCCAACGTCAGGAACTCCATAAATATGGGAATGACAGTGGCAACAATACCACTGGTAACACATAGCTCTCCATCTCAGAGAGCAGCACAAATTCGAGACAATTATTGCCTGCAATCTGTATTTAATGCAGTGCCTAAATTTAAAGGAAAACCTGAAACATTTGTTCGATGGCCGGCAAGTTTTCAGTTGGCAGCAGATCATCATCAACTTTTAGATGAACAAAAATGGTCAACGTTCTTTTGGATACTTCAAGATGAGGCAGCAGATTGGTGGTTAAACCACTATGACAAGTACACATAATTTGAAGCTGCCCTACAGAGTATGAAATCAATATTTGGTAATAGGGAACCTGATTACCTTATCGAACAAAGAGCTCGTCAATGGGGTATTTTCACCACTTCTATTTTATGGTGGAATATCAACCTTTATACTCCAACTAGAAGATAGATGCT
>JAQGBW010004769.1:0-13158 GCA_034698625.1 Julus scanicus
TCGACCTGGGAGCGAACCCAGCATCTTAGGATCGAGAGGCAAGCACGTAACCCACTCGACCATCGGCGTCGGCGCAATAATGATGAGAAAAATCTCACTTACCCTACAGCTGGGAATATCACTTCCAAATCATAGGCCTCGTTATTTTCAGTTTGTCGTCTCATTCTCCCTTGTGCTTGCTTGTCACATTTCACGCGTACTTGAAGATCGCCGCAAGAGCCGGTGGAAGGTTCAGTCGTGGAGCAAACTCGCCATTCCCGATTCAATCGTGTCAAACCTTCCAGCACCTTGTTTTTGATGATCTTGGTTCCGGAATCGGAGCACAATACAGAAGAGGGGAAATTCAGTTTCATCTTGAAAATACGTTGCGCTGCTTGGGCACCTGAAAGTTGGAACGAGCAACGAAGGTTTATGGATAATCAGCTGAAATACAGCAATGACCAAAACATAAAACGGTTAAGTGGGAAAAGTGTGCTTACGCGAACAAGCAGGATAAACCAAAGGCAATCCCGGTTGCAGGGTAGGTCTCCAATAACCTTCTGGACCACACGTGTAGAACGATGGGATGGGCTCGGAAAACTCGCTGCCATCGTGACATTGAATGTTGCACATCTTGTACCTGCCATTGGATCCCCACGAGGAACAACGCTGACTGCCACCCAGAGGATCTTCCGGTTTTGGACAGAATTCGGCTGGAAGTCGAGGAATCATTTCATTTTCATACCAGATAAAATCACGAGGTAAGAACATATTTACGAGAAAAAAATTGACTTACGTCGAACATAAACTTTGAACTCGCAGTAAGCCAGATTTCCTGCTGCATCAGAAGCGACATATCCAAGGTCGTATGTACCCCACAAGAAAACTTGACCCGGGGCATAATTGTTGCTCTCTTGAACACTCGTGACATTATGGTTGTCACTGAATTTCGGTAACGGCCACTCTACGATTGCAGATCCATTACGAGCTTCGGTCCAGACATCTTGGGGGCAGAAAACGACAGTCGGGGGTTCCTTGTCCCGATTGGATTGATCGCAATTGATTCCGGTAAAACCAGGACTGCACGTGCGTTGTCCACAGCTACCAGGACTAATCTTTTCGATGTTTCCTTCAACCCTGCAAGAAAATTCATTCAATTTTCGATCAAACTCATTTCATTTTCATTTGCCTTGCAAATCAAGTAACTATACTTACTTGTCATAGCCACTCCATCTTAGCAGGATTCCACCAAAAAGTTCTGGGGCATTCTTGCAATTTCGAACTTGCATTGGAATTTCCACCGAAACATCAAGGGCCCTGCCCCAAACATTCACTCTACTCAAATAACCGTGGAAGCCTTGATCTCTGGGTGCATTGCTCTGTTCATCTGCACTAAAGGGGCTGCCTAAAGTGACATAGCCACTTAAAAAGAAAACAAAATTTGTCAGTTAATTTTGTTTTTCAAGATAGATATGTATGTTTAAATGGGCAACAAATGCGAAATCCTCACAACAACTAATGAAAATCAGCTTACAATGGAGCCAGTGTTTTTCCTTGAGCATATTCTGGGAAGGTTCCAACAAGCACCGCATCAACGACGAGAGTCACGGTGGCCTGAGAACCGTCCCATACAATGGCTATGTGATGCCACTGCCCATCGGTAATGGTGATCGTCGCGACATAGGGAATGAAAATTTCTGGCTGATCGTCAAAGAGAGTAACGCGGACGCCGTTTCCTTGGATCTGCATCAGCGGTTTCTTGTTTGTTGGAACATCCAAGGAGCTACCAGATTACAAACCATTCATTAGATTATTCAAATTAGATACATTGCAACAAAATAATAAAAATTTTTAGATATGCCAAAGCCACTTACTCTACTGAATAGAGCGTATAGAATGGGCCCGAGTCATCCGAACTTAAGAACTGAACCCAAAGTGCCACGGTGAGACTGGTCGACTGGAGAGCAAAAGGATATGCCAAAGATGCAAACGAGATTCGACTGCGGCTATTGACGAACATGTCATAATCGATGTTTATTGCTGAAAGTAGATGGAACATTTAACGGTGCTGCTCTAAATACAGTAAATGGATGTGTTGAATTGCAAAAATTGCACTTACTTTTGCGACAATCTTCTCCGGTCAAATTAAAGGGGCATTTGCATATAAAGCCACCCGTCAAGTCAACACATGTGGCTGTAGGTGGGCATGAGGTCGGCATGCAGTCAATAATATCCTGATCGCAGTTCTTTCCGGTGAAACCTAAAATATATACAATTCCATTGCTGTAGTTCAAACAAACAGCGTTGTACATGTTCAACTGACTAAAACTACGGACATTTGCAGATATCAAATTATTATTATTAGACTAAGAAACTTCAAATTTCTGGTAAAGGTAGGAAATTCGGCAAATAAAAAAAGAAACTAGTTAAAACTGCTTTATCCCATTTTAGTTAGTGACAAATATAAATCAATAACCAAGTTGTAGAATCCTTAACTGATAAACCTTTCACCTTGACATAAATAAATATTAACGCCCATTACTACAAGATAACCAATAACAAATAATTAAAACGTTGCCCCTAATTCTCATTGGTTAGGCAAACACTACTTACACCATTATCATACAGTGAAGTCCTACTTATGTTTTGCTAAAATGTCGGGTACAAGCATGTGGATATGTAATACAATTTTATTTACACGTACCAGGAGGACAGATGCATTTGTATCCTTTTTCAAAATCTTCGCAAGTGGCACCGTTCTTGCAGAGTTTGGCTTCGCAGGCATCGAAATCGTGCTGGCAACCTATTCCGGAGAAGTCTTCCGGGCAAGTGCAATTGAGTCCACTACCAAAGTCTTGACAGAGTCCGTTATTGAGGCAGGGGTTTCCGATGCACCTTTGTGGAGCCGTCTGACACTTTTTGCCATCTGTTCCTGAAGGGCATCTACAAATAAAGAAATCTATTAATCCCACGAAAATGTAATTTGCACATGCTGACAAATTCAATGTACAACAAATTACTTACACGCAGAAGTAATCAAGGAACAGGTCGATGCACTTGGCATGATTAAGACATGGACTGGACGTGCAGGAAGATACATCTTTTTGGCATCGCTCGCCAGTCCATCCGGCAGAACATTGACAAGAAAAGGTGTTGATGCCATCCCGGCAAGTGCCGCCGTTGAGGCATGGGCTAGTGGAGCAATCGTTTATGTTGGTCTCGCATAACTCGCCGGTGAATCCTTGCAGACAACTGCAGCGGAAACTGTTGTCCAAATCGAGGCAACGATCAGTACCAGAAGGATGACAAGGATTGCTGGAACATTCATCCGTCGCCGCTTCGCATTGAAGTCCTGTTTTTTTGTTCGAAAAACACCCATTCAACGTTATTTATTTATTTGGCAAAATAAAGTTGTATAACTTTGCCGATTTTTTTCAAATTACTCGCCTACAAATCCTGGCCGACACTGGCATGAAAACCCTTCCAGGCTGTTGACACATGTTCCACCATTTTGACAAGGATCTGAGCCACAATAATCAATGGTATGTTGGCACAGTGATCCAGTATAACCGGCATCACACTGGCACTGGAAGCCATCAACTATGTCTACGCAATGGCTATGGTTGGCACACGGATTAGATGCACAGTCATTGATGTTCCCATTACAGTGATCACCTGTAAAGCAAAGATAAAGAAAAAGTATAAACAATTTATCTCGGAGTTGGCATTTCTCAAAGATGGGACATTTTTTAATTACCCATCCATCCAGGATTGCAAAAGCATTCGGAAAAGAACACGCGGTCTACACACACGCCATTGTTGCAAGGGTGGGGTTTGCACAAGTCCACTTTAATGTGGCAGCGCTTGCCAGTAAACCCTTGCGGGCAATCACAACTGAAATCGTTGACTAAATCTGTGCAATTTGCTCCAACCAAACAAGGATTCGTCTGGCAATCATCTAAAAACGAGAGTTTACAAATTAGTGATGGCTGTATATTTCATGAACTCACATATTACAATATTAGAAGGTTAAAAAAGTTACAGACCTGTGTTTTTATCGCAAAGTTGACCTTCCCATCCAGGCGGGCATTGGCATCTGTAGCGACCTTGTTGAAGTGGAATGCACGAAGCCCCATTAGCGCACTTGTTGACGTCAGTAGTGCATGGATTAATTGTTACATTGCAACTAAATCAAAAATAAATAAATTACTCAATTAGAATTTAAGGGGAATGTTAACAAAGCACATAGTAAATCCCATCACTTCAAATATGGTTGTACCTAGGGCCTGTGTAGCCAGTACGGCAAAGGCATCTAGCGTTATCTATACCAGGGAGATTTTGACACATAGAATTCGTAGGACAAGTGCTATTCAAGCAATCATCAACTTCAATTTCACAATTCAAGCCGCTGTAACCTAGATTGGATAGAAGGCATTGCATCACATACCACTGTAACAATTTCAGATTATCTCTAACATAAGTTCAACTCTTTCACTTCATAGCTTACCTGGAATGCAAGAGCAAGTGTATCCCCTTGGAGCATCAACGCATTTGGCTCCATTATAGCAAGGGCCACTGGCACATTCATCAATATCCTCTTCGCATTTCGCACCCGAGAATCCAGCAGGACACAAACACTGTGGTGTGTGAAAACGCACCACGCACAAACCATCATTTTCACAAAAACCTCGTCCACATTCAACTGTATAGAAAATGATTCTAAGTTAATGCTAATTTTTATAGGAATTTTCTTATGAAGTTGAAATCTTATGATACGAAATATGTACATTAAAAATCTCACCAGGTGTACATTGATCAATATTGCTGCTTCCAGTCTGTGCCGTATATAATGTGTGGTTGCATTCCACGCAACCTACTTGACCTTCGGCTGACTGATAGAAGTTCAAAGGGCAAGCTGAGCATGGCTCCAAACCAGTAGAAGAGTAATGACCAGGGGAGCATTGAGCTAAGATTAAAAGTTGAATCAATGTTGTGTTTGGAATAATAAAAAAATGAACGGAGAAGAAGAAGCATGTGCACAGAACCTACCTCTGCATTCGGAGACATGACTTGCACCTGGTTGGTAAGTGTAACTTTGTGCTGGACAAGCGTGGCATTCCTTGAATCCATCAACCGGCGGATGACCTGCATATGTGTCCAGTGCGCACTGAAGACATGGAATCATTCCCGTAGGAGAAAAAGTGCCCCAACCACAAACGGCTATATAAAAATAAATTAGAAAAAAGATTGGATGTAATAATTACGCTAATATTTAAAATCTTAGGAATTCTCAAAGGCCTTTATGTTTAATTTTTATAGAGCACATCACCAAATAAAAATTTTAAAATACTTACGGATGCAATCTTCTCGTCTCTTTGTTCCGTTCACCTTTGTGTAAGTTCCAACTGGGCAGCGTTTGCAATCTCCTTGCCTAATTTCATCTTGGTAAAAGCCACGGGAGCAGCTGATGCACGACTCTTGTTCATCGTCCGAAAACGTTCCCGCAGGACAAGGCACTGAAATGATACAATAAAACACCATTGATCTAAACATAATAAAGCAAAACCAAATTCTCTAGCATTATATTGTTTTGACTTACAGCATTGCGGTACATTTTGCCCAGTCTCCTTATTAAGAATTTCTCCTTTGTTGCATGTAAATCCACGGGAAATTGAGGACTGTTTTGCCTGAATTCCTGGACACTGGCCCTCAGCAGTCACATTGAGCAAAGGTTCAATAATGATATTGGTACCAGGAACAGTAAGATCGAAAATTAAGCCCAAAGTAGAGCCACACAGATCATAAATTAGCTGTTGTTTCACAGCTGGATCCACTCTCAGGATGAAATCAATGCTAATCTGAAAGATTAAATAAAAATTTGTATCAGCTAATGTCATGTTCATTAATTTAAAAGTGCAAATATATACACTTAAAACTAATTTTTGTTTTATCACATTGCATAAATGAAGTGGGTGTGCAGAGAGTACAAAAGGAAGGCATTTGAGATGGGGAACCTATGAGCGCAAACATCAAATAAAGACGCTAATGGCGATTTACAAATTTGAACTTGCTGCCTGCTGGCAGTCAACCTAACGCATGCATTGCTCAGGCCAGGCATGCGGCACTGCCAACATGCGCGCATGGCTTGTCAATTCTTCACTCCGAGCCCACTAATATTTTTCGGCTGTCAGAATTTGCCATGTCAAAACAAACCAACCCGTGCCTACCACGTCAATGTTGGTCGATTTCAGTTGCTACCACGTGCGCTGCAAGCAAGGCCGTATATGCATGTGATCACATTTCAGGGGGATATCGCATTTCAGGAATGATATGGTCCAAAAATCGCGGAAAATTGGCGGATTCGAGTTGAAATTTGTAAAAAAGTTTGGATTTCGGGGGGATCTATCCCCATGATCCCCCCATATATATACGGCCTTGGCCGCAAGGAACCATGAATCTGCTTGCTTGGTCTGAGTTGGCAGACATGCACTTATTGTATGGGTTGTCCGAACCCTGGTGAAAAAAGCAATAGAAACGAATAGAAATCTCTATGGTTTGGCTGTATTGACTGAACAATAGAAAACCATACAAAACAATTTAAACCAATAGAAAACAATGGGCCAAATAACAATAGAAATCTATATTGTTTTTTTCACCAGGGAGGGAAGGCAATGCACGGGCTGCATAACACATGTACGCTGAATGCTTCCCGAGGAGAGAGCTGCCAGATCATCGTCATTTTACGGCAGTGGACAGATATTTGCAGGAGAGTGGAAACCTGCGGGCGAATATTGAATGCAGCGGGAACCGGGAGATCGAGGGACGATGTGCACAGAAGATACATGCGACTTAAAAGTCAGAACAACACAGATATGAAGGGGCGGAGGAAGAAGTTCGAGGAAGATCAGTAAATGTGGGTCTGACTGCAAAGAAAGCATATGCGATAAAACATTTGATGCTGATTTACTGAAAGGCAATGCCCCAGACATTGCACAAGCATGCCCAATTATAAATCAATAGGAATTGTTAGTGCTTGCATGCATCAATGGCAATCCTTCCACGAGCACGTGACAGATTGCGTCCGAAGTAGGCTGCAGCCATATACCACTGTGTGGAACATTCTGAAGGACCACCAACTGCATCCCTTCAAGCATGAGAAAAGTGAAAGCTCTCAATCCGGGGGATGTACCGCAGCGTCTGCAGTACTGTCAGTGAAGCAGCCCACATTTCACTGCAAGGTGGTTTCCTACGATGAGAAGGAATTTTCCAAGGAGGAACCCAAACGTGATGGGCTTTTTTAAATAACGGCAGCGATTGGACCAACAACTTTTGAAGTTTCTGATACCAAAAATGGAAATTAATCGCGGAATTCATATCGCCAAAGATTTAACTTAGTTCCAACTACAAAAATAATCCTTATTGAGACACAGTAAATCCCCACGCATCTTATTTGCGAGTCTATCATGCAGCAACAATTTAAGGCGGTGAGTTCAAATTCGTAAATCGCCATTATCTCTGTTATTTGAAGTCTGCGCCCATATGTTCCCCAACTCAATTGACTTCTTTTGGACCCTCTACATTATTAGTAAAATGCGAGAAATTACACCCTGTCAATAATGATGAACATGACATGGTGACCATTTTGCATAGTATCATGTAATGGCATAAAATGGTGCATGTTTGCACTTGGAATGCACTTTTAAATTTGCAATAAAAACTAAAATAAACAAATGTTTTAAATTCAATTTTAAAAAAGTAATTGACATCACTTGGGGCACTTACATCGTTCTCGGAAGAAATGTTGACTTGAGTGTCATGAAAGGCGACTTTCATATCAACGTTGATAGAGCTACACCTCTGTGTTAGCACGCTACCTAGCGTCTCGTACGATTTGGATATCTGTGCCACATAAGCATCTCTGCATGAACCAGAGAGTGCACCAAATGGTCGATATGTGACATGGGGCACAACGTCGTATGCTGCTTGGCGCCCTTGAGAGGAAACACAATCAGGTACAATGCGTGCAGGCGTCCATTCGTCCTTGTCTTGGCACGTAAAGGTCTTAGACGCTTCCCCATCTATGAAGCGATGTCCCTCGTCGCATGCAGCCACACAACTCGCTCCATTTTCAGAACCGCTCGGCAGACACGAAAGATTGCCATGGGCAGGAGGTTGCAGAGCCCACGTAGCACAAGGAGCCGCTAAAAGTGAGATATGATAAATATTATTCACATTTGCATCACCATGACTTTTGTATCATCAAATTGCTACTTACCGTTGATAACTGCCTGGAAGTAGCAAATAGCCTTATTGCCCGAAGGATCGGTAGCCATCACTGTCACATTCTGGTAAGATCCAACGGTGACATTTGCCGCCGAGGGACTGAAGGTGATATTCGTTGTGTTGGAATGATCAAACACGATCGGAGAGAGGCGAGAATCGTTAAACGCAACTTCATAAAGGTCTTGTTTTGTCACCACTTCGGCAACGAATGAAGGAGGACACGAGATGGATGGTGGAGTATCATCTTAGGTGAAAGAAATTACAAAATCATTAAATTAAGAGAAATATTATGTTGCAATAATTCTGTTAAGTTAGTTCCGTTGCTAAAAAAAAATTTAATCTTGGAATTTATTCCTACCTGGCACAAGAATAGTAATATCGCAAATGGCCACATTGCCATCAAAATCGAAAGCCAAATACTCGACCAAAGTATTTTCGAAAACGGTGATCGGAGGCTTGAAGAACGGCGGGTGAACTTCGAACCTGGCAATTCTCCCCGAATTATCGATGGCTGTCGGTTCAACAAAGTTTACAGGCTGCAGACCAGCTGCAGTTTTGTTCACGATGATGGGGTCGCTTGGACAGTTAATAAATTGCGGAGGTTCGCTGTCTGCAAATTGAGCAAAAAAACACATTAATTAGCAAGCAGTAAATTGTAATTTAAGCTCGGCCAAGAAGACCAAAGAATATTTTGCAATGTCAGAGTCTCACCAACACAAGCGGGATATCCAGTTTCATATCCCAACAAGACAGGCTCGTCAATGGCCTCACATCCCATCAGCTCAAATTTCAAACAAGGGTTTTTGTCGTACGAAACAATGCCGAGAATGATGTATCGCGCTTGAACACTTTCGGGTAAATTAATGAGGGCCAATTCTCCATAATTGCCAGGATCTCTCGATGATAAGTTGAAATTCTGAAATGAATAAGTGAAGACATGTTTAGAAAAATGTTTGTTTTACAAGTTTGTACCCACTTTATCGTCATTCAAAGTATTTTTAAAATAAAGTTAGATATCTGTATGCCACAAATTCTTACTGGAAAATAAACCACAAAATCGTCCCTGACGTGAGATTTATAGAAAAATCGAATTTCCAAAGGTCTGCCAACAACATCATTGGTAACAACTCCTTTGACGAACATTGATTTAATCCAGTGAACCTTTCCAAGATCGACAGAGACAAAGGACAATGGCTCTTGTTGAGCACACCACCCAGTAGCACTATTCATGCGTACATTCTATAAAAAAAAGCAAAATGTTACCGAGTTAAGTAAAGTACCAAGCAAAACCTATTTCTGAAACAAAAGTAGAGATCAAGTCTATGTACTTACCACACCCTCATAATTACGTCTCTCAGATGTCACATTGATGGCTTTATCCGGAATAAGACCTGACGTGATTCCCAGAGGCTTTACCACTTTACAAACAGGATCTATTAAAGGGTTGCCAAATGAAAATTAGTTAAATATTTTGAATATGTTTACTTCAATAAATGACAATGACAATCATAGTTTCTGGTAATGCAACTTACTGCGCACACATTTGATAGGTGAATCGATTATGGGAATGTAGCCATGCCTGATGCAGCCAAAATTGATTTCAGAACCCTGTTCATAACTGGTGGCCTTTTGCACGCCATCAGCGGGTCGACCTGGGTCAACGCAAACCGGTCCTTCACACTTTAAATCTCCAAAATCCCACATTCCTTCCTCGGTACAACTGATTTTGTTGGTGCCAGCAGATGATCGTCCGGCAAGATGGAAATTCTCTTCGCATTCAAAAGGAAAACTGGACCCGTATTTGGTATCTCTAAGTTTACCGAACGTTGCACCTGCAGATGGAGTTGGCTCACCACAATCGATTCCTAAATTGAAAACAAAATGTCATTATTATTAGACAAATGTCTAGAATTTTAAAAATAGATCAATTGTTTTTCAGCAATGACAATTAAGCAAAATAATTATTTTAGTTTAATAAAATATCCACTTCGACAGAGATAATTGGTATTCACCAATAGAATATCATTTCAGAAAAGTTTTAAAAATAAACCGCTGTGCAAAATTAGTGCATCGACTTAATGTTTAGCAGATAGCATCCTTGTGTTACTGCATATTGCATGTATCAGAGTAAAAGACATTTACGTTGACATTGTTTATTGTGTATGAACCCCAAAACCAAGGCCGTATATATGGGGGGAGGATATTGAGGATAGATCATTCCCGGCTTCCGCCCCCCCCCTCCCTCCCCCCCGATATCCAATAATTTTACAAATTTCAACCTGAATACGCCAATTTTTAACCCGAATCCGCCAATTTTCCGCGCTTTTTGGACCATATATCCCCCCTGAAATGCGATATCCCTCTAAAATGTAATCACATGCATCCAATGCACGACGGTAACCGTCCATATTTACTATATATATAATTACACAACAACTAAAGGCTCACACCAATTGGTGAGACGTTTCACAGGGAGAAAAACTGAAAAACTTTCACAGAGTGCAATTGTGGAAATAGTGCAGTGATCAGGAATATTTATTGTTATGACATTCTGGACCCATTCTGACATGCTGCCCAAAGATGACAAGCACAAAGAGTTTTCTGTTGATATTAAATCACATACTTGGGCAAACAGGAGGAGTTCCTGACATCCAATATGATGATCTTCCAGGTCTTGGATCATACACACATTGACGGAAACCAGCCGTTGTCGCCAAAGGCAGTCGTCTCCCAGTTTCTGTGCAAGAAAATGTTTCATTCTCGCCATATGGAATTGTGTCATTTTCCACTTTGTCCATTCTGGCGACTAAACTTTGAGTGGGATTATCTTCGATCGCACCGCACTTGGCATCTGCAATATAGAAAAAAAACGCATTTAACAATTTCTAAATTACAAATAGCTTTAGCCTGGGTACAGCGGGCATAATGCTTACATATGCAACTAGGAACAGTAGCATTCCACACTCCTCCTGCTGTGCACAGCATTGTCGCTCCTCCTTCCATTACATAACCAAAGTTACATTGGAAATTAACAACATCGCCAAAGTGAAATAGCTGTTTAGTTGATAGTAGCAGCCCATTTTCAGGGTTATTTAATTTGGGACACATTTTGGCTGTAAATACAAATAATTTCATATTTGAAATATAATGTTCAAAGCACATCTGATGTAAACAAATTAGAAACTGAAAGGCATGAGAAATCTACTTACGAACACAGGTGCGATTAAGCATATAAAGATCCCCTTCGCGCATGCCAGTTTCACTAATGGGAATGTTAAACCCAGCTGTTCCATTGGCAGTATACAGTTCGTAACCATTGTTGCAAGAGCAAGCATATCCACCAGCAGAGTTGGTGCAACGATGATCACAACCACCATTTTTATTCTGGCATTCATTTGTATCTGAATTAGAAACAGAAAAATGCATCACCGTTAATATACAAGTTTAACATCAAGGTTTATATAATGCCTATGGGTTATAAGCTTTCTTAAAGTTTACCTTGACAATCTTGACGTGAGCAACCCATTAGTTCTACGTGCATGCAAGGTGCAACCACATATTCGGCAATGATGAATTTCAGATATCTGGCCTCAAGAGCTTTAGGAAGTTCGAATACGGGTATTCCAGCACCAGCAGAAGCATCATATCGGAAATCCAACACCTGTTTATTGCACAAAAATTAATCATTTATGCAAAGACAAATAACTTAATTCATGGATGAAAAAGGTCGGAAGTCTTACTTCTCCTTTTGAAGTTGCATAATCTCGGAATACGTCTTTCAGATCGTTAGTGTATTGAATTCTCACTTGAGAAGCAAATGCCGTTGCTCCGTCATTGCGTTTGGCAGGCTGAGTTCGGAAACTGTGCAGAACGGTTGGGGCCAACATATCAACCTTAAAAACAATTAAAACCATGCTCAAAAATCCATGATGGATGAAAATATTTAAAAAGATTAGTAATAACAATAATTTCAAAAGCTCACCATGATCCAGTTATCGCCTTCTTTCGGGCTGTTACCGCACCATACTTTTTTGTCATTTAGACGTACACCCTGAATAAATAATAACATTGAATCAAATTTTTGTTACAGTGAGAAAATGACTAAAATTAATGAGCTCAAGCATGATTCAAAATGTGATTATTAAAGTATCAGTTATGTTTTATGACGTACCACTTTATCGTAACCCACTTCTGTGCCTGACACGACAATGTTAACATCTGGAATGGCTCCCGTGCTTAATCCCAAATCGCCAATGGGTCGGCAATCTAGATTTGGTGCAAATCCTTCACGACATCTACAGAAGAATGCTCCAGGCGTATTATCACAGTCAGTAGAAGCAGCATCGCAAGCCTGAGATGCACATTCGTTGATGTCTGAAAAAATGTGACAAGGTGAGCAGAGCATGACGATTTAAGCAAAACGATTAAACAGCGGAAGTAATATCTACCTTCACACGTGGGGATGCTATCGAACGTTTGGTTCGCACCACAACTGATCGTTTTGCTTCCCTTGAGTTTGTAGCCTCGAAAACATTGCACAACCGCCTGATCCCCAAAAAAGTAATCTTTATTGGATTCCGAAATGAAGCCGTTTGCTATTTGAGGAATTCCGTGGCATTTACTCCCTAAACAAATAAAAAATAAGAAACCTTAAATTAGCATTAAAGTAACTATGTGATATATTATCCTAAATTATGTTTACAACTGATAAATAACTTCAGTAGATGCAAAATTTAAACAAAAAATATGTTTAATTTCATATTAAATTGATAGACCAAAAAACGAGAGAACCGAATTTAAACGATGAATTATAAAGTTTAGGGGCCATTCAAATATTATGTCACACTTTTTTGCCTCTTTTTAAACACCCACCCACCCCTTTGTCACAATTGTCAC
>JAQGBW010004770.1:0-13158 GCA_034698625.1 Julus scanicus
ATGATGCCAATTTGTTGAATTTCACCAGGAAGAATTTTTTTTCATTGTAAAAAATAATTCATGCAGCTTAGGGTTAATGGACAACAGTATTATGCGTATAATTAAATTTATTAGCAGTTGAATGACAAAATGCACAATAATCAGCCTTGGATTCTAACCTGGAAACAAAGGGCTTGTGTACTAAGGAGGTCCTAAAAATGTCCTCGTTTGCTCAACACCGCCCTTTCCTCTTTATTCCCCCTAATCAATGACTGCCTGATATTTCACATAATTTAATAAATTTTGTGTTGTCGTAATTTGTTTGAAGGTGCTTTTAATGGCTCTGCACAACACCAACCTGATCAAGGTTCTATAGTTTTAGATATGTTACAAATGCAAGGAAAGTTCACATAAAACAGTAATATTAAAAAAACAGTTTAATTGCCAAATAAGAAACTGCATCTTTATTATTTAGAATAGTGCAGACCAAAATCCAAAATGCAATCACAACTTTCATACTTAGCTATAATTTCCTTTTTAAAATCAACATTTATACATTTGTGATTCTTCTGAACGCAATATTATCTAAAACTTTGTGGAATAAATATACTTTACGTGATTTTTTCAAAATTTGTGAAAAGGCGGATGTTATGTTATTACTTGATGGGGAAGTTCATGAGAAACTCGAAATTAGGAGCAGAAACAAATTTGTAATATGCAAATTAGTATAATTAGTATAATTAGCATATTTTGCAAAAGTTGGTAGTTTGCATACTAAGGTAAACATATAATACCAAACCACCTTATGTTTAGGCCTCGTCGTCTAACTCGTCTAGGCTATCAAGGTCGTCATCTTAGTTGATGCCAAGTCCACTACACAATGGGTTGTACACTCCCGGCAAGCCGAAAGAACTCCAGCATGCGGCCGCTGCTTCAATTGACACAGGGCTTTAAAAACATGGACTGAGCAAGATTACCTGGTATGTGTAATTTGATCCTTCCAGAGGACGACATGGAAGACTTAGCTGCTCGCCATGAGGACACACTGGCATTTGTATGCTAACTTTTATGTGTAGCCATGGTTCTGCAAGCAGTCATAGGCCTTCCAGAAGTCACTCAAGATCGTCGTACCTGGCTCAATTCAATCTCTGACTACTGGGAGCAAAGTGCCGGCACCTCGGGATTTGACAGCTACCATAAACACACGGCCTGAGCAATGTTCGTAGCAGCCGAAAACCCACTGGCCTTCAACATAATGCCCCCTATGATATTTGTGCTTACCAAATTTGGATTCGTCAATCTCGACGATCTTGCCAGGACCGCCAAGTTTTTGTGGGTTTGAAAAGAAGGCATCAAAGACGACTTCACGGCAAAAAGATGACTAGTCAACAAGAGTTTTCTGGACCACCTCTACCTCAATGTCAATCGTTCGCAATGATACCCCTTCTACCCAAAAATGAGAGATTCCAAGGATCTTCCAAACTATCAAATCCAAACGCTCAAAAAAGGTGTGCTTTCTGAACTCCACGCGGGTACCACACACCTTTGCCTTTGCTTCCGAACCGAATCCCGTGCGTGGCAAATCCACTGGAAACTGTCAACACTTAAATAATAGACTAAATGAGCCTCAGGATAAAAAACTGATCTTTCATACACAACTCCATAGTTGTGTGTTAATTCACCGCCAGGCGAATTATGGCATGTAAAAAACAACATAATCACACACCACACCTAACCTAACCTAACATGCTATAGTTTCTTTTTTATATATTATTTAACGTGTGATTATGTAGGCTTTGACATGCCATAATTGGATTGCCGGTGAATTAACACAAGAACCCAGTATTCAAAAAAACATAAGCATTACATATGGCAGCTGGCCAGCTACCAAAAAACACATAAAAAATGACATATGGCCAGTTAGTTTTCGAAAAAATAGCTTACCGGTTTTTGTTATGGTTAAGTTGCAAAATATTGCCGCATGTAAGGCACTTGTATGTGCCCTCAGCAGGCAACAGTTCAATTGCGACCAACTCGGTCGGTAGCTGCTCCTAGTCGCCACACATTTGCAAAAAGCACCGAAAATTCATGTTGAAATTTGAAGTCAATGCAAAATGCAGTACGGCAAATAGGAACAAAAAAAAGCAGTGTGCAAAAGTTGGGACTTCCCTATTTATATAAATTTCAGCTGGCCTGTTCACAAAAAAGGCAAACTTTGTTCTGATTGTTTGGTGCATCGTTTCGCAGGGGTTGTTACCATTTTAGGATGTGACCAATGATACCAGGTCATAACTTGAGATTGGAGACATGAAGAACGTTCTGGTTTTTTTCCGCAGCTGGTCTCGGTGAGAACTGTTCCAAAGTATAACTTTTCATGCAAACTGTCAAACCGTTTGGGCTATCTCGATAATGACGTAAAGTATATTTTAGCCAACTTTGCACATTTTTGGTAGCACACAGGGTTTTGTCCTGTTCGTAAATCGAAACAACATGTGGTGTTCGGAAATAGAGACGTTCGTAAATCGAGGTTCCACTGTACTGGAACTTCATTACCATTGAGGTTATAAACTCTCATGTCTATTTCCGTATTTTATGGACTATGAGACGCAACTTAATTTTTAAGCAATTTAAAAGAAGAAAATAGTATCTTATAGTCTGTAAAATACGGTAAATATTATGTGATGTGAATGTGATTAATGGGGTTTATTAGTTTAGAGGGGTTTATTAGATTAGAAAGGATTATTAGTTTAGAGGAGTTTCTTGAACTGGGGATATTTTCTGCCAAATTTCTGCATGTCATTTTAATTTTGTATGGGTATGCTTCAACAGCAAATATATATTTTATGCAGAATTTTTTGTGCAGAATGTTTTATGCAGACAAAATAATTTTTCTGCAGAATTATTTCGGGCAAATTATTTTCTGCAGAATTCTTCACACCTTTTTCACATGGGCTTTTTTTAAACATTAGCAAGTATTGCATGTATTTTTTTTCATTTTTAAAAAAATTTATTAATTTATTTAAATGTCATTACAGACTTCTAAACGAATCTGACTGCCAAGTGACTCAAAATAACAGGCACTTATTTTAAAAAATTTAATTTCGTTTAGCCTTATATGAAGAATAAACCACAAGCCACCGTTTTTATTTCCTCCTTCCTCCAAAATAAGATTTCCTGGCTTTGACAACTTTGCTGTAGGTTGCTAAATCCAAGCCATCTACTGCTATGATGATCTGGAAACATACATATTTTAGTATTTGTATCTAAAATAATTATCGACTGCATGTTAATCAGTTACTGGTACCTTAGCTCTGAAGGTCTTGGGACTGTCCACTGATGTTTGTTCAGCAAATATCCTTACTAGGCTTCCAGGTAGCAGTATTACAGGATCGACCATGGACGTATCGACTATCACAGAACATAGTGGTTCTTTACAGGTAGGAATTATGCAGGAAAAATCAAGCATGTTTTTAGCCGATTTAAAGGCTCGGACTCTGCAGTAAACAAATGTTATTCAAGATAGCTTTGATTATGAACACGATATATAAACTCAAAATAATGTTAGGCTATTTGCATGCACACACACTAGCTTTGCCAAGCAAAACATTCTGTCACCGAATGCAAAGCTATTTGATGGGCGTTTGCACTCGCATCCGGTCTGGCCGTTTTACAGCCCGGGGAAATTGTGTAGCCGGCACTGAGCACAGCCATCTGAAATGCCGTCCGACTTCTGCTTGAAGAGTTATATGTATTTTAACAACAGCTTGCACACATGCTGGTGCCGCTAGACAAATTGGATTGTCATAAGGACAGAATTTTTTGAAAAATGGAAAGAAGTCAACAAAATGAACTAGGTAATATATTGTAATATGACTCAATATCAATACATGGATGTATAGATAAAAACTTTCTTCATTGCTGTTAGACAGTGGGTTGGGTTGTTTAAAAAGATGCTTTACTCCAGAGACGAGGTAATGCTTTACAAGAGGGCAGACTGCCCGACAAGCGATGAAATAATTTCAAAACAAAAGTTCAAGTCTTCGCCTCTTTGGGCCACTTTTATCTGCACTATCTGCTGCGCTGTCTACTGTACTGTCCTTTGTCCTGTCTTCGAACTGTTGTCCACACTGACACTGTACTAAGATCACAACTGTCCTAGGCCCGGATCATGACTGTTCCTTGTAGATTCCAGCTGCCTTGTGGTCCTATAGACTGACTTGTGGTATAGGGGTCCTACTCCACTTTAGCTGGCCTCCCCTGGTCGGGTGTACTGGGTCGATTGTCTGGAGATAGTTCCCTGTCCTGGTGGATGCAGGCTCTTTTTATGTTTTGCAGCATACCTGCGCCACCTGGCGTGGAAAGGTGGCCCTCTTTCTTTATTTAATCCCGTGCAGGAATTTGAAAAATTCAAGAATTTCGGGCGGGAATTTCTAGAAGAATGCGAGGCAGGAAACCGTCTTACATGCTCCCCCGAAAAAAGGGAAGACCCTCCAGGTCTGCACTTAACATTGTAGGTAGTATGTTGATGTCCCTCCTTCCTTGCGGTGAAACTCCTTGATGAGTCTGGGACACTCAGATAAGTTGGTAGCAGGCTCCCATGTAGCTTCTTCCTTGGGGTAACCTCGCCATTTTACGAGGTACTGACGCCGTCGGCCCCGTAAGCGGGTGTCGAGGATACTTTCGACAGCATATGTATCGGGATCAGAACTTGGGTCGATTGTCCCTGGCGTGCCACTTCAATCTGCTGCTTGATCTCTTCTGTTGTGGGCTAGACATCCTGCACATGGACAAGGTTTGAAGACTTCCAGTGGCTCAGGAAGTGCAAGCGTAAGATCACTGGAGTCACCGCTTCCAGTACAGAGTATGGACCATACCACCAAAATCAAATTTTTGAGACTCACTTCTCGGGCCTAGGGACTTCTTAAGACGAGCTTTTCACAAACACCCGAGCGCCGACTTTAAAACGTAAGTCGCGTCGATGTTTGTTTGCCTGCAAGAGTTGCATTCTCTGTGCAAGAGATAAATTCGTCTTAGCAGCTTCCCATCCTTGCTTTCAATCTCCAGGAGATATTGTAGTTCAGGAACGGGAATTTGGCCAATATCTACGCCAGAAAGCCAAAGTAATGGGTGGCCTCCCTGGCGCCCAATGGTAACATACAGTGGTGTGTGAGCTGTGCTCATATTTACAGCGGAGTTGTAAGCTAATTCTGCACTTATGATGTAGCGATCACACTCTTTGGGCTGATCTGCACAGTTTGATTTAAGATACTGTAATACGGTCGAATTTATTTTTTGAGTGAACCCGTCCATCTCTGGGTGGTAGGGTGATCAGCAGCTATGTTTGCACCCACATAATTTCATTACAGCGGTCCAGAGTTTAGAAGTAAACTGTGTATCTTGGTTGCTAATTATTTTTTTAGGGAATCCTCATATTCAGATGAGGTGTTTGAAGAGTAGTTTAGCCGTTTCCTTGGCAGTGACGGGTGTGCGTGTAGTGATTACCATTAGCCACTTGGTAAGCTTATCTACGGTGACTAGAAGTGAATTTGCTCCTCTGTCGGTGGTGGGCAGACCTGTGACATAGTCGAGAGAGACCGTCTCGAAAGACTCCCCCAGTATCTGTGGCTTGTCAAAGTCTGATTGGCACTTGATGCGACGCCTTCGATTTAGCGCAAATAACAATTCTTTATTACTGCCTTTGCCTCATCGTCTAGCCCTAGCCAGTAACAAAGGGCTCGGACTGTCTGTGTAAATTTCCTTTCACCTAAATGGCAACCTAATGGCGTCGACTGCACAAAGCTGCGTCTCTCGGGATCACCACTCGCAGTCCCTTCCCGTTTGCTTCCAAACTAAGTCGTCCACCCAAACAAAGTGGTCGTCACTTGCCGGTTTCTGTTCTTCTTTGAGGTACCGCCTCCAATTGGGGTCCTCGCTCTGTGCCTTGTGGATACGAGTCTTCAGGTCTGGATCTTCAAGTTTAATGTTTGTGAGGCAAGTGTTTGTCTTCTTACGAGATAAGGCGTCGGCTACTACATTATGTAGCCCCTTTATATGCTTGAGCATCATCGGGTAACTTTAAATCCTGTCGATGATCCTTGTCTGCGCTGGTGTCAGTTGAATTTGACTAATGATGTGAGAAACACTTGCGTCATTGGTATACACTGTAAATTTTTTCCCAAGTAGGGTCTCCATACTTTGAGCGCGTGGTCTAGCGCCAGAAGTTCCTTATGATAGGCACTATACCGTTTTTCAGAGGCATGCAGCGTGCGTGAAGCGTAAGCACATGGTCTTGCCGGTGCATCGCTGTCTTTGTCTGCCACGGAAAGTACTGCTCTTATGGCGACATCAGATGCATCAACGTGGAAAGTCAGATCATCCTTCTTCGGCATGCATAGTACAGGTCGTGACGCTACCGCTTTCTTTAAGTCTTCAATGCTTTTTCCCTTCTTTCGTTCCAAGAAAAGATTGCATCTTTCTTCACTAACTCCAATAGTAGTGCAACTCTCTTCGAGAAGTCCTTAATGAACCTTCTGTAAAAGTTGCAAAGTCGATGAAAGGAGCACACTTCCTGTGCGGTATGGGGTGTTGACCAGTGTAAATTTTTTTCCACTATGTGTGCTTCTATTGCAACTGGGTTCTGGCCGATGTCGAACCCTAGGAACATGTCCTTGCGTTGCAGGAATTTTCAATTCTTGGTATTAGCATATTTCTCTTTCCTTAAATCTGCTAAAACTTCTTGTAAGTGTTGAAGATGTTGCTTTAGAGTTTTGCTGTATATTAAGATGTCGTCCAGATACTCAACTGCATTTTCCTAACCATGGGAACAATGCTGCGCTCATGGTGCTCGAGAATGTAGTACCTGCATTAACTAAACCAAAGGGCATCACTCAAAATTCCTATAACCCATATGGTGTGCGGAAGGCAGTCTTTGGTATGTCTTAAGGCCTGATAGTTTTTTGCCAATATTTGCTTTGCATGTTCAAGCGGGTAAAGTAACTGGCTTTGGCCACCTTGTCAATTAGATCTTCAATTAATGGTGTAAAGTCTGCATCCGTTATGGTATTTTTGTTGAGGTTCCTGTTGTAAGAACCCTACCGGGGCTCTTTGTAAGAAATGGCACGCCAGCCAGGAGTGTAGCAAGAAAATAACTGATTTAATATTCACAAACCGCGCGATTTAAACAGGTGCCCGCCAACTTGCGGGGCTTGAACAACTTTATCACAAAAGCATAGGTAAATGAAAACCACTTAAGGTTGACCAGCCTGGTCAAACCCAAACCACAAACTACCTTCCCCTGCTGGCCCACCCGCCTTATATTACGGGCAGCAGGAATGTGGCTCGTTCTCGAACCTTCCTAGCCCATTACGTAACTCTCGTAAGGGCAAGTTGCACAATATACACTTCAAGGTAGGGCGCGCATTCCACTGTACCGGGTCCAGTCCCGCCACGCGCGGCCCTGACCCTGGGGAATGTCACACTGTGGATGATGGTTTGATAAGGCCTCCAGTCAACAACTCGTCCAGTTGAGTTCTGAGCTCCTTTCTTTCTTCCGTCGTCATTCGGTATAATGGTCCAGCCCACGGTAATGCTTGCAGCTTGAGGCGTATCGCATGCGTCGCTCTATCCTTGGGTAGTATGCGGTTCGGCAACTTTTACGGAAATATAATGTGGACGTCTTCCAAGATTTCTTGTAAGTCGGGTTCTCGTCCAGCTATCGCTTCGTTAAACTGCTCAAACGTTGCGCATTATTTTTTAGATTCTTTGACTCTTCTTGTTTGGCCTCTTTTGATCCTACAGAATTTATCTCGAAGACATGTGCCTTGTCCTCTTTCACCTCCCTGCAGAAGTCCACGAAGTTTAATACGTAGTTGCTTTTTATGGTACGGGTACACGGTCATAGTGGTAGTATTCACCATCTTACTCTTTGCTTGACTGATATGGTTTTTTATCCCAGTGTATTTGTGGGTTACGGGCTTTCAACCAATCAAACCGGAGAATGGCATCATATCGGTTCAAGTTCAAAACTTTGAATTGCCACTCGTCGGCATACTTTCCTGATTCCCAGTTCAGCATGGGCACATAGGTGTCGGAACGCATTTGTTGACTGTTTGGCAGTAAAACTGTTGTCAGAATCCTCAGGCTTCCTTCTTGTCTTTAAGTTCAAGCGTTCCACTAGCTTGGTGCTGATAGAGCACGTGCTGCATCCACAATCAACTAAAAGTCGCACCTCACACTTCTTAATGCGGGCCTGTGTGAGCTGCTATCATTGGTTGCTCTCATTGAGTCTGTCTTCCTCTTGCTTGGCCGAAACTCCCTATCTGGTTTCAGTTTAGTTCTGCAAAACTTGCGCAGATGCCCTTTTTTAACCGCATTAATTACACTTCAGTGTCTCCTCTCTTCTTGGACTAGCAGGTCTGTCCGTGTTCATTGGCTCTGTACTGCTTGATCGGCAGTCTTTTCCTTCTCTTTTCTTAGGGTACCTTCGTGGTGTGGGGCTTCGTCTACTCCATCTCTGTTTGGATTTAGACTCCTTGTTCTTAGAATGAGTCTTTTCTTCCTTATCATTTTGAAAAAATGACTGCGTTACTCACTGGTCTTCCTACTTTCCCCGTCCTGGAAAGCGGATGCTGATGTCCGAGAAGCTTAAAAGTCACGATCTATCTGGCAGGCTGCCAATAGATTAGGTCGATTGCGGAACAATATCTCCCTTCGCAAATCATTTTTGGTACCCTTGACAAAGAAGAACATCCTTTCATCCAGATGCATTTCGGGTGTTTGGCCTACCCCCTGGTTAAATTCTTTGATGCAAGCTTCTATGTCGCTGGCTTCTTTCAGGTTACACAGCTTCTGTGTTTCGAATGACTCCAAACTCGGGAACGGACCGTGGACTTGGATGTGAGAGATACACCATTCTAGCGCGTCTCCCTTGAGTAATGCAATTACTGGTGGTACCTGTAGGACCTTCATTTCGAACTGCTGCTACACTATGCATAGCGGTTATCCATGGCCTCACTTGTCCCAGTTTAGCTCCGTCAAATGTTGGGTAAATGTTAGCATCTCTGAATCCCATCCTCCCTGGCAGGTTGAGTGCAACTTGGGCTAACCGCGTTGTTAGTTCCTGTTGTTGTTTCATCCCCTCTACCAGAACTGCTATTGAGGGATCCATCCTGGAGGTGTTTTGTTTTCCTCCCAGAAGTTTGTGTTGTCTTGTGTGTGAAGTAAAAAACAATGTCTTTTTTGATTAACCATACACTGCTACCAACAAATCTTCCTCACGACGACAAGCTCTCTGGTGACCACTGCTCAGTGTGAGACATTGGGTAAGGTTGTAGAAAAATATTCTTTACTCCAGAGGCAAGGTAATGCTTTACAAAAGGACAGACTACCCGACAAGCGATAATGAAATAATTTCAAAGAAGTTCATGTCTTCGTCCTCCTTCGGCTACTTTTCTGCACTGTCTGCTGCATTAACTGCTGCATTGTCGGCTGTACTGTCCTTTATCTTGTCTTCGGACAGTTGTCCACACTGACACTAATCTAGGATCACAACTGTCCTAGGCCTAAATTGCGACCATGCTGACTTGCGGCACAGGGGTTCCACTCCTTTTTAGCTGGATCCTCCCCTGGTAGAGAATACTGGGTCGATTGTCTGAAAATAAGGTGCCCTGTCCTGGTGGATGCAAGCTCTTTTTGTTTGTCTTGCAGCATACCTGCGTCACCTGGCATGGAATGCCACTAATGTGGTCAGTGTGACCTTTACCCTCTTTTGGCAACTTGTCAGACTTGTCAATTTGCATGACAAGTGGTTTCATTGAATTTTGGAAATTCTTCTTGGCTCATTAATTTGCACGATGAGTGGGTCCGGAGGTCAACAGGTTTTAGTACCTACTTTGCGAGGGTCAAAGGTCGCCCTCATTGTTTATTTAATCCCATACAGGAATTTGAGAAATTCTATAAATTTTGGGTGGGAATTGCTAGAAGAATAAGAGGTGGGAAACCATCTCACAATTGCTTGTTGATTATAAAACTGGATGTATCCAGTACCTTTTCTCAAGTTTTCTGTATATAATTTTAAGATAAAGCAGCACAATAAGTTAGACCATTTTATATTATTACTTTGAACCATTCATTCAAAAATTAAGATGGAAAATAGCAGAAGATTTTCAGACCCAGCAGGCACGTTATTAACAGAAAGGTATTTTATGTAAGAGGGATCACAACCCTAACCTTTTCAATGGGTCAGGTTTGTGAAGATACAGTTGAATGAGAGGTTTGGGTGAGGGTGATAATTGTTCAGGGTGGCTTGATAGATCAGCAAGAAGACCCGCTTGTCGTTTTTCACTTTAATATAGTACATTTTTAGAAATTCTATAATATACAAATTTGAAAAATGCTTGTTATTTTGCAATTGCAATTGTTGTGAGTGCAAAAATTCAAATAATTTAATTTAAAAAATCTTGTTTTAAAATAAAAAATGACAAGCGAAGCACCTTGCTGATTTATTAAGTTATTTTAAACAATTTTTGTTTTTATTAAATATTTTTTGTTTGACTGTGAGTATCTTCGTAAATTTACCCATTGCAAGGAATTGGGTTGTAATCCACCTTAACAGTATGTGTGCAATACCATATTGCCTGCTAACCGACCAGTGTGTGTGCGCAAACGACTTTACTCATGACGATTTTTCTATATGAAATTCTATTGACCATGAAATCCTTTACAAAGAACAGATTGGTTTCAAGAACACAAATTAAGACAATAAAATTGTGTTTTCACTCACCGTCCAATTAAAGATACCATACTAATATCCTGCTGTTCAGTAGATTTCACATAATCATGCAGATCAACACGGAAATGAGGTTGCACCACCAAGGCATCCATCAATAAAGATTTGTGTTCAGATGCTCTGTTAAAACAACAAAAAATGGAACACACTGTCACTTAGCCATTATGAATCATTTGAAGGTCTTATTGCAACAATCTGATAAGCCACACATTTCAAATTGTTCAGAAGAGCGATTTTTAAGTTTTAAAAAATACCATTATTCTAATGGACAATGTGGCGGCCACCATAGTACGTGGCTTCAATAGGCCTTAAGACCACGTGGGCATCCTCCACATGCTCCCAATAGGCCTCAAGACCATGCGGCCTCACATAGGCCTCATCCATGAGGTAGCCCCTAATGGCAGGCTTTCCTGCAATACATCGGGGAGCTGCTTTTTTTCGCCTTTGGGTCCCAGGATATGGCCAATCATTGGTGACAAGGCCTGTCATTATTGGCTGGAACCCACAAATGGTACAGGAAACAGAACAGGTCCTTTTCTATAAAGATTCCAAGTTGCCTTCTTCTTTCCTGTGCTCTCAAGCAAGATACACGTCCACTCAACTGCTCTCAGGACTTAAGAATTACCACGTGGCAGCCTGACATCTACAGTTTAATTCTTACAGATCTTGAGATCTTTCTTATTAATCATTTACTAAACAGTTAATTTATGTGTTGGTAATAAACCGCTGCAATTGAACTTCTGCATTTCAATTAATTAATGGAGACTTTAATGACCTCCAAAGATCCAATTAACAATTGTTTATGTTATCATAATCTTTAAACATAATAGGCACCCCTTCCAACATTCAGATGTCAATTTAATCCTGAGGAATATTTATTACAATTTTTTTATTACAATACCAAGATTTTTGTGGCTTATCATTATTTTGCCCAAAAATAATTTGTCAAATGTTTTTTATAGATAGAACCAAATTGTAAAAAAATAAAATACAATGCACAAATACTGCAAAATTATGTTTTAATTTTAATGTTTAACAATCATTTTTTTTAATTTGTGCACTATACTATGATGTTGACATGATCAAAAACTTTTCTGGCAAGATTATGATTAGCCACATTTAATAATAAAATGAGCTGCACATGACTAACCCCCATACCACAGCTACTCAAAAAACTTCAGCTCAAGCTCGGCCTCCTCTAAGCTGCATCTCAAGGCTGTCTTGTCACATAGCTCAGTCTAATGCTTATGCAATTTGTGCCAAACTGCAGTTAAACTTCTCCTCCTTTAAGCAGTTGCTGAAAATGCAACATTCTTATCCCAGATTGAGCTCAAGCTCAACCTTGATGAGTTTATCGATACTCTTTCCTGGAAATGCATTTGCAAATAGTAATATGGGATCAAAATAAGCGAAATTTTTTTGCTACAATTAAAATAATAGGGTATTTGCATATTTTACATATTTAACATGAAAATTAGGAGACCATGCAAAATCAAATTAATTACAGATTATAATCTGACAAATAAATCGGCATCCATTTTGTAAACTGCTCTCTAAGCTGGTCTTAAGGTACCTCCTGACCAACTTTGAGCTCTATCTCAAATTTGGCTGTCTGGCCAAATTTGGCTTCACTTCGGAATTTTTTGTGCAACTGTGGCATGCATTTTGGCCTTGACATGCAGCACAGTCTCAAGCTCATGCAATTTGAGAAGCTGTGGTACAGGGTGGTCACATTTGGCTGTCGTGTCACAGTCTTGAGCTCGTCTTGGCCATTTATTTTTGCAGCTGCGGAATGCATCTGGGACTTGAGATGCAGCTCGGTTTCAAGCTCATGCAATTTGAGCAACTGTGGTACAGGGGTTAGACACTATATTTTCGAAAGAATCTTGCTGAAAATAGAAACAGGATAGAAGTTTATCAGTATTAGTAGAGTATTGCATAGTGGCAGCTGATGTTAAAAATCTTATATAATTTTTAATGATAATTTTTGCCTGTATGATTTTTGGTAAACTAAAACTGCAAGAACATGATAAGCCACAAATCATTTTATTCATAACTTACTGAGCTTGAATGAAATGATTCCTCTTATTCTTTGTGGTAATCCCCATTCTGGTTTGTATAATTTTCAAATTCAATTAAAACTATCATTATTCTCACCTAAGAATAGGGACTGAGGAAATACTACTGAGGAATGCCTGAGAGCAACGTAAAGTTAGGAACCAACTTAGGCATTCTACCAATTCTACCAGAGCTGCAAACTCAAGAAAATGTTAATAGCCGCCGAAAATCATTTTACTAATACAGTGGAACCCCGATTCTGCGTTTTTCATAGGACCAGGGGTAAAAAACGTACGAAACGGGAAAACGTTAAATCGGGGTTACAAATAATTTAA
>JAQGBW010004771.1:0-13156 GCA_034698625.1 Julus scanicus
TCATTCATCAACATGAGTGATTATTTTGTTTTTGACACGCCATACTTTCAGTGGCGGTGAATAAACCGAGTAGTACCGAAGTTTCATAGGACACTGGCACCTTGCCTTTTTTAAAAGATGCTTTTCAAGACTAGCAATAAGCTTTTGCTATGAAGAAGTATCCCAAGACAGTAGTGCTAAGCTTTTTTTAAGTAGAAGTTTACCAAGACAGTATCACCTCGCTTTTTCCAAGTAGAAAATTCTTAAGACAGTGGCACTTCGCTTTTTTTGCCTTTATCAAGTACATGTTTCCCAAGATAGTGGCAATCCGCGTCTTCTTTTTAGAAAACTCCTAAGACAGTAGCACTCTGCTTCTTCTGAGGTGCAGTGCTGCACCTCACTTTTTCAAAGTAGAAGTATTCCAATACTGTAGAACTTAGCTTTTTCCATGTATAAGAATCCTAAAACAGTGGCACAGTGCTTTTTTTACATAGAAATATCCGAAAACAGTGCTGCTCTGCTTCTTTTAAGTTTTCCAGTACAGTAAAAATGCTTCTTTTATTTTGAAGTTTTTTAAGACAGTAGCACTCTGCTTTTTCCTTGTAGAAGTATCTTAAGACAGTAACGCCCTGCTTCTTTTAAGTAGAAGTTTCTCAAGACAGTGCCATCTTGCTTAATCAAAGTAGAAGTATCCCAAGACAGTAAAACTGCATTTTTATGTAGAAGTATCCCAAGAGTAGAAGTTTTCCAAGAGAGTATCACTGCATTTTCCAAGTAGAAGTTTCCAAGAACCCCGCTGAAAAGGATGCAGATATTAATCGAGGAGAAGTGGGATGTCATTAAAACACTCACCGAGCTTCCTATGGAGGAGTTCATTGAACGACTCTTGCTATGTTTTAACTTGAATTTCTTTGATTTTAATGAAGTAACATACCGACAGACTTTCGGAATGGCCATGGGGTCCACCATTTCCGCGATTGTTGCTAATATGGTAATGGAGGAACTGGAAAGTGAGGTGAAACTGTTCTTCCTAACAACCCCCACCTTCCTAAAAAGATACGTAGATGACGTCTTTGCTGTAATGAAACCAGACTAAATCGACGATTTTAAACAGAATATGGAGGGTTTTCACCCAAGACTAAAATTTACTGTGGAATTAGAAAATAATTGTAGGTTAAGCTTCCTAAACGTGCTAGCCATAAGGAATGCTGAGGGTACTATAACACTGAATTTTACAAAAAACCTTCTCATTCTAGGAGATATCTAGATTTTTGGTCGTACCACAACATCAAGCACAAGCGAAGCGTAGTAAGATCGGTATTGGATCAGGCCATATCACTTACGTAATTGAATGATGCTAGGGAATGAGTCGTTAATGAAAACATTGCCATTCTACGGAAAAATAATTAACCCTTGAATTTTATTCTTAAAGTGAAAAATGATATGTTATGCCCAGGACTGAACATGGGTCAAGTAGCAGGGACCCACCCTGCAATGGTTAATTATACCTTACAAGAAAGGCCTCCCTAACAAAATTAATTTGTTTTTTGGTGTGCACAATGGTGCTGTGGCTTCAAGGAGCAGGAACACTGTTAAATCGTTCCTACCATCTCTTAAAGATAAAATTCCCATCCCTGCACGGAGCCAAATCGTATACCAAATCCCATGCGGCTTATGCAGCTATTTTAATATTGGGCAAACAAAGAATACCCTTGCAAAAAGAATACAACAGCATCAGTATGACGAGAGCAATAGGAAAGTGGCCAATAGCTTCATTGTGAACCATGTATGGAGTGAGTGTCCAGGGCACGTAATTGATTGGGAAAAAAGTAGTGTTAGCCAATGAACCTTGCATTAAGGCCAGACTGCTAAAGGAGAGCACCTACATACATAATCACCCATATGCTATGAACCTAGCCATCCACCAAGGATCTATTTCTACGAAGTATCAGGGCATTCTAAAGATTGCAGGGAAACCCCTCCCAGCCCCTCGACTGGATATGGTAAAATACCAAAAAAACCTGATCCGCAAATTTAACTATTTCACAGATATGGCAATGTTAAGGGACCCAGAAAAACTACTGGTAATCCATTAACTTATTCTAACACTGTCTTTCGGGGTAATGGGGATGTCCATGGTCTTCTAAACAGAAACGTGCAACCCCATGACTCGAATACCCCTCTCCAATCTTTAACTCTTCCCCCTACGTTCCCCTTCAGACCACTGCCTACATGGTTTGTTGCACCTCTTGGATCACATCCCCTTGTACATAACCTTGAGGTTAACGGTTCTCAAATGCAGTCTTATTCATTCACGCATAACCCTTTTCCCATCACTAGGAATTTAAACCACTTGCAGGGGCATGATCGACCACCTGCTCACAACGGTTATGAGTTGCGGGGCCTTTGACTACACCACCAGTATAACTGGCATGATATCAGCACTAGTTTTCATCACCCGCTTTACGCTCATCCGCCTTGGGTTGTTTAAGGATGTTTTAAATCTACTTTTATTCTTTTAATGCTTTATAATGGTTTATTATGTTTTGCAATGTTTATCGGTTTTATCGTGTTTAATGTTTTTGTGTGTTAATGTGAAGGGGAAGTAAGTGGGAAGGGTTTTGGCACTTGTTGGCGCTTTATGATTGACCCTTGCCTGAGCGCCGTTATCATGCTTCATGAGTGTCCCTTGCCACGTTTAATGTAGTCTGCCCATGGTTGTCTGTGAATAAAGGCACACAGCAGTGCTGTCTCCCACCTATATTTCCATTTATTCCTCCCATTGGGTTTTTAATATTGCAGCTAATGTGTAGGAGTGTTCATCCTCAATACAAGGATGACACTCAGGTCACTTGTACACATTTACTTGTGTGAGTGTCTGTTTAATTCAAGTGGTTTGATTTTGATTTTTCATTTGTTTTGGATTGTATTGGTTTGATTTTGATTTTTTGTTTGTATTGGATATTAACTTTTATGTATAGTGTTTTGAAATTTAAGAATTCTGTGAATTTAGTGGAATCTTAACTTGCACTTAATGCATGTTCATGTTTTAAGGGGGTTGCCCCTCTTTTAGCATGTAAGTCCTTGTTGTAGATCAGGTGATTTTAGGCTGCTAGACTTTGGTCCCATACATGATTTAGAATGTTTTTGACTAGAAATTAACTTGTTTTTTTTAGCACAGGTATTTATTGTACATTAATTTTATTGTTGTAGCTTGATAAAATAATAGGTAAAGTTTGTGGGTGTTCTCCGGTTTGGTTTTGTAACTTTGGAATTTCTGAATTGCCCCCTTTCCATTTTTAAATCTGTGATTGCACTGCTTGTAAAATTTACAACTTCCTTTTTGTTAATGTTTTATAAAAGTAATGGTTGATTGAATGTAATTATGGGGATTTGTTTGACCTTCATCTGAACTTTTTCTAACTGCTGTTTTCCTGTATTCTGTGAAGCTTGCATTTTTGGCCTGAGGAATTCTGCTTGCAGACATAATGTTAACGTTAATAAAATGCATATACCTTTACTTCGACCTAAATATTTTTTTACTTAATACCATCAAGTAGTCAAGAGTCTCAATCATGCCATTAAAAGTAGCATTCTGCTTCTTTTAAGCAAAAGTTTACCAAGACAGTGGCACCTCGCTTTTTTCAAGTAGAAGTTTCCAAATAGCGCATCATTCTACTTTTTCCAATTAAAAGTATCTCAAGACAGTAGCGCACCGCTTCTTTAAAGTAGAAGTTTCCCAGGACAGCAACACTGCCTCTTTCATGTAGACGTTTCCCAGAATAGTGGCACTCCGCTTTTTTCAAGTAGAAGTTTTCCAAGACAGTGGCAATCGGCTTTTTCTATGTAGAAGTATCCCATGACAGTAGCACTCTATTTCTATTAAGTAGAAGTTTATATAGAGAGTAAGTAGCACCTCACTTTTTTAAGCAGAAGTATCCTAAGATATTAGCACAGTGCTTTTTTCCCAAGACAATGAAGCTGTGCTTTTAGCAAGTAGATTTATCATATAACAGTACTAATCCACATTTTCAAAGTAGAAGTCTTCCAGGACAGTGGCACTTTGTTTTTTGACATGTGGCTGCAATCTGCTTTTTTAAAGTAGAAATATCCCAACACAGTAACACTTTGCTTCTTCCATAAAGTAGTAGACTACGAAAGTGAAACTATGCTTTTTTCCATGTAGAAGTATCTTAAGACAGTGGTGCTCTGCATTTGCAAATTAAAAGTTTCCCAGGACAGTGGCACTCTTCTTTTTCCATATAGAAGTATCCCAAGACAGCGGCACAGTGCTTTTTTCATGTAGAAGTATTCCAATACAGTGCTGCTCTTTTTCTTTTAAGCAGAAGTTTCTTAGGACAAAAAAGCTTCTTCCATGTTGAAGTTCTCCAGGACAGCAGCACTTTGATTTTTACATGTAGAAATATCTCAAGACAGTGGCACTCCACTTCATTTAAGCAGAGGTTTCTGAAGACCATTAAACCTCACCTTTTCAAAGAAAAAGTATACCAAGTCAGTGGCACTCCTTTTCTATTTTGAAGTATTCCAAGACAGTAGTGCACCACTTATTTTTTAAGTATGTTTTCCAAGAGAGGATCACTTTGCTTTTTTAAAGTAGAACATTCCTAAGACAGTAGTGCACTCGCAGTAACACTCTGCTATTTCTGTGTGAAAGTTTTCCAGGACAATGGTTATTTGCTTTTTTCATGTAGAAGTATCCCAAGACAGTGGCACATAGCTTTTTCTATGCAAAAGTTTCCCAAGACAGCACTGCTCTGCTTCTTTTTAGTTGAAGTTTTCTGGAAAAGTAACAATGCTTTTTCCATGTAAAATTTTCCTAAGACAGCTGCAATCTACTTTTTTTTAAAGTAGAAGTATCCCTAGACAGTAACACTGCTTCTTCCATGTATAAGTTCCCAGGACAGTAGCACTTTGGTTTTTATAGTAGAAGTTTTCCTGGACAGTAACTCACCGCTTTTAATTAGAATTTTCTTTAGACTGTATTACTCCCTCATTTTCCAGTAGACGTTTTCCAGGATAGTGACACTCAAATTCTTTTAAGTTAAAGTTTCTAAAGACGATGGCACCTCACCTGTTCCAAGTAGATGTTTCCCAAGACAATGACACTCCTTATTTTAAAATAGAACTAACTTAAAATAGTAATACTGCTTTTTTCATGTAGAAGTTCCCCAAGACAGTGGTTCTCCACATTTTTAAAGAAGTTTTTAAAGACAGTGGCACTCTGCTTCCAGGTAGAAGTTTCCCAAGACAGTGGCACTACATTTATTTCAAATAGAAGTATCTTAAGTCAGTGGCACTCCTCCTTTTCCATTTTGAAGTATCCCACGATAGTAGTGCACTGCTTCTTTTGAGTAAAAGTTTCCCAAGAGAGTATCACTTTGCTTTGTCAAAGTAGAACTTTCCCAAAGCAGTAACACTGCTTCTTCCATGTAGAAGTTTTCCAGGACAGGGGCTATTTGCTTTTTCAATGTAGAAGTATCCCAAGACAGTGGCACAGAGCTTCACTTTTACTTATTCCGTGTAGAATTTTCTTAAGACAGCTGCAATCCACTTTTTCAAAGTAAAAGTATCCCTAGACAGCTAGGTTAAGGCACTACAGGTCTCAGCCCGTCACGCCGTATTTAAGGGGGTATGGTATGTTATGTATGTTAATACACAAGGTGGCATCCCAATTCCCTGTTTGATGGAAATACTTTAAGTTAAACCTTACAGGAGATGCCAACCTGACATGCTCCAGACAGTATAGAAACGTATATGAGGCGTTAGTAGTAAACTCAATCACAATGGGTGGGGTCAAGGATTGGGTGCTCTGTACCAGTGAGAGTGAGGCAATGTTAACCACCTTGTAGAGGAGCCATACATGGGGGATTTGAGAGTGCAAGTAGTAGCTGGAAGAAGTTTACAGTGTTGCAGAAGTAATTTAGAGATTGTGAAGGTGATAAGATTGTGAGTGCATAGATATAGGAGATGATACCAGTCCCCGGCTGAAGTGTCACACAGAGGACAGGGTGTGAAGAGATGTAGAGAGAGCACACCATATTTAGTAAGGATTCTGGAGGGATTAAGGCGCATCTGGAAGATAAACCTTTTTTAGGAGAAAAGGGATGTTAAGAGGAATATATGTTTGAAGAGTGTTGGTGGAAGCATTGAAGTCAGCATAGGGCCGCGAAGAGCCGGCTATTCTATCTGTGTTGGCAGCATGTATGGGACTTGGGCTTCATCCAGGGTAAGTTGTCTGGTGAGGAGGATCTGAGGGGGAGAATAAGCTGAAAGGGGCGTGGTGAAGGGGGTTGTTCTTGTCTCGGGGTAGGGAAAGGCATTGAAGAAATAGGGTCTGGGCTATAAGCCAGAGGGGAAAGGAGGTTATTTGAAGGTTAAAGAAATAAAAGTTATGTTGCTAGGTTGTACACCTAGTTCTTAGTATAGCAGGTATGACGGAATTCGGAAGTCAAAACAAAATATCCTTTTGAGGAAACGCTCTTGAAAGACGTCAAGGGCGTCTTTTTTCACCCAAGCCCACAAGGTGGTGTTATATGTTAATTTTAGAGAAAGTGTTGAGGTAAATAAAGAAAGATAAGTAGGGATATGATTGATGTTTTTAAAGATTAAAGTTTTGCAGAGGAAGTTTTGCCTGGGAGTTGAATTTCATTCTGAGGGCGAGCCTGAATGGAAAAATTTAATGCCCAGGTAGCTCCACGATCTAATTACCTCTAGAGGCACTCCGCCCCAGCGGAAACAGTTTTTAGGGGATCTAGGGCTTTTGGGGCTGAAGATTACAATTTTGGATTTGACTGCGTTTAAGGACAGCCGGTTATGTTTCATGTACTTATAAACGGATGTCAACATGCCCTTATTGCTCGATGAGTTGGAGCTATGAGAAGGATATCATCTGCGTATAGTAAGCAGTGTATAATGTATTAGCCTACCCCACAGCCCCACTTTCATGAAAGGAAAGCTGGGAGGTCGGCAAGAAAAATAATTAAAAGAAGGGGACTGATAGGGTCACCTATGAGACCCCCCAAAGTGATTTTTGTTGGAGTAGTTTGGCCCTCTGCAGTCGTAACCTGGCAAGTTAGTTGAGCATAAAAGGTGAAAATGTTTAGGATTAGACGAGGGAGAAATCCCATCGCATGGATTTTTGCCCACAGGGTATAGTGGTCCACCGAGTCAAATACTCTGGCCATGTCCGCCATGAAGGTATATGTTAGCGATCTATTTTTGGCAAGGCGTCCTTTCACTATCGCTTGGAGTATGGTGATGTCATAGGAAGTGCCTCTGCCATGCATGAAGGCAACTTGTTCCGGAAGTATGATATTATTTTAAGAGGCCCATTGAAGGGTGCCCTCTGCTACCAGGGTCATATATAGCTTAGCAGGGTTATAAACCAGGCTTATCGGTCTGTAATTGTTAGGGTAGGCTCTATCATCTTTTTTTGAACGAGGTGGATGATAAAATGTTGTAAAAAATCCTCAGTCCAATGCAAAGGTTCCCCAGGTCGTACTAAAATAATTACAAACAGGTACACAGCAGTGAGCACAAGGCATCAAAAACACCATTGGGCCAACAATACCCATGAATTAATTTATAAAAATAACTGTTGCTATTTTCACAATATTGCAACTAACGGTGGACAACAAAATTTCTCATATTGAGCACATAATAAAACAATGATACAAAAGTTTTAGCTAAACAATCACTAGCAGGCCACAAAACATCATTTTCAGTTCAAGCAAAAGAATCAACCACATACCTTATAAAACAATAACATCCATAGCACTAATTGCGTCACAACAATTTTTCATCATAAAAATTCCATCATAAAACCATCCAAGCGTCCAAGAGACACACAAGGAATGCACAATCCATTTTATAATTCAACAGGAAAACCAATGCAATCTAACAATTTTCCTATTTAAAACAATCCACCAGATAACCATACATTAATTAACATCAAGCAGCAACCACACCCTACATGTTGAACAATACAACAAAATACAACAGCGCCACGTAGTGATTGCTAGCGCCACCTAGTGACAAATCATTACCAGCGCCACCTAGTGACCAATTATGCAAAGTAGAATAACCTAGATGATAAGGCGGGAAATTTGAATGCTAACATAAATTATACATTGGCAATAATCGCGTACACGTAATTAGAGTGTTCCCACTACAGAGGCATGGTGCCAACCTGCCTATGGGAGAGGGAGGGGGTTGTGGCAAGAAAAATAAAGGAGGTGGAGGAGGAAAAGGAAACATTGGTGGTAATGCTAACCTTTGAGTATTCAGGCTTGGGTGAAGGTGTCAACCATCTATTAGTCTGTGCAGTTCCAGTTTTGTTTTTCTCAACATTAATGGCCGTTGTAACAGTCGCCTCCTGCTTTCCTTGGGCACAATATCATTTGGGTGTGTCAAAGGGCACTTATCCAGCCTAGCACTCTCATCCACCTTCTTTAAACCTTTATAAGGAATTTTCCATCCCAATAATGGTGGAACAGCCTTAGGGGTATGGCAATATTGTCCAAGTCCACCATTCATTTTCCTTTTCAGCACTTCCTGGTATTTTATAGGGATAGTTCCCTGGTGAATAGCCAAGGTCATGGCTCTAGGATTATTGTGTATATGAAAGCTTTCTTTTAGCAACCTTGCTTTTAATCTAGGTTCACCCGTGATCACACTACTACCTTCCCATTTGATAACATGTCCCGGATACTCGCTGCACACATGATTAGCCAACAAGCTTTTTGCCACATTCCTAAGGCGCACATCATATTGATGTTGTTTTACACGCTTGCTTAAGAAATTTTTTGTCTGTCCCACATAAACAAAGTTACAAGAGCTACACGGGATTTCATATACAATTTGACTTTGCAAGTTGACCGGGATACTATCTTTCAGAGTAGGCAGGAGCGATTTTACAGTGTTTCGAATTTTTAAGACCACTACTCCGTCACTTTCTTTAATTACTGTGTTAATTCTTCCATTAAGGCCCTGCTTAAAAGGGATGAATATATAATTTTCTCCTAACATCAGGTCTATCTCTTACTGTTTTTTGATTTAAAATGTCCTTTTTTATTTTTAAAATGAAATCAAGGGGATAATTATTTCTTTGTAATATTTTAATATTATCCTAAATAATTTGATCTCTAATTTCCTCCCAGGACGTCAACTTAGTCGCTTGGTGTGAACGGATCTTACAACTCATTTTTTATATTTTTCATCATGATAAGACAGGAAGTCAAGTATCTTCCTGAATTATTGGGTTTTTTATAGTATTGGGTGTGGATTTTTCCACTCATATCCCGCGACTACTTAACGTTTAAGAAACTCAAACTAAAATCCTTTTCACTTTCAGTGGTTAAAGTTAGACGCGGGTAAAAACCTTCCATCTCCACTCTGTAAGTTTCAATTTGTTCAGGCCTCATAATAGCATATATGTCATCCACGTATCTTTTAGCCATCGTGGGCACAACATTAGTGTGAATTTTAACCTCACTTTCTAACTTCTCCATCACTAAGTTGACAATAATCGACGAAATGAGCGACCCCATGGCCATTCCAAAAATTAACTATATGTTACGCCATCAAATTCAAAGTGAGCCGAATTCAGGCAAAACATCAAACCCTCAATAAAATCTTCCATTGGGATGGTTGTCAACTCTTTAATTTCTTCACATTTCTCCTCTATGATCAATTCCACCCTCTCTAATGGGGTATTGGTGTACAATAAGCACACATCAAAAGACACAAAAACCTCTCCATCTGGTACAATTGTATCTCTCATCAAATCAGTGAACTTGAAAACCATTTTTTATAAATGTGTCCGTTTTTCCCACAATTTCTGAAAAATAGTTGTGACGCAATTGGTGCTATGGATGTTATTGTTTTATAAGGTATGTGGTTAATTCTTTTGCTTGAACTGAAAATGATGTTTTGTAGCCTGCTAGTGATTGTTATAGCTAAAAAGTGTGAATTATCGTTTTATTATGTGCCCAATATGAGAAATTTTGTTGCCCACTGTTAGTTGCAATATCGTAAAAATGGCAATGGTTGTTTTTATAAATTAATTCATGGGTATTGTTGGCCCCATGGTGTTTTTGATGCCTTGTGCTCACTGCTGTGTTCCTGTTTGTAATTATTTTAGTAAGACCTGAGGAAGTCTCCTGTGAGACGAAACATTGTTGGGAATAAAGGTTTTTATACACTTTTACATTGGACTGAGGATTTTTTACAACATTTTACTAACAGACAGTCAAGAGGATGTCGTTAATTGAGGTGAATGATAATAAAGGTCCGTTGCTTAGGGAAAGAGTGCATTTTGAAAATGATGTTGTATAGGGCAACTAGCTATTCAGTAAGGAAATTGTCTGTAAAGCATTTAAAGAGGTCAGTAGGGATTAGATCCAGACCTAAGGCTTTCCGGGAAGGAGTCTTTTTAATTATATTTAGAAGGTCAGTAAAATGGAATTAAGCAGACTAGGGGCACTGGTGAGTGGTCGTACTAAAAAGGTTGTACTAAAAAATCTTTTATAAAAAGACAACAGCACAAGTAAGAAACAAAAGTGGGGCAACAGCCTCTCAACATTCAAAAATCGGTGTCTTCTTTCAAAATTGCATCTAACAATAGTAAGGAACAATTTCTAACCTCTCGATAATGTCATTACAAATCCAAAGCTTATTTCTTGCCAACAACTTCGAATACATCAGCAACTAATTACTGACTTTCAAGGCAATTAAAGAAACACATCAAAATCCATTAAGCCAAAATCTACAAGCAAAGATAGTACATTTAAAAACTTTAGGGTAACTTTTGCAAAGATCATCAAACCAAGTAAAGAACAATAATCCATTTAAGTGCAAGACCTTGAAACAATAAAACGCGAGAGGATCAACCCACACAACAAACCAGTCCAAAACAATCAAGCTCTATTATTATAACCAACATAAAACTTGGTCACACCTAATTTTTACTTCATTTTTTGGATCCTAACCAAAATTACATTTTACAACCAACACTAAATTAAATTCAATAAAGCATTAAAAAACCATTAAAACTATATGCTTACATTAAAAAGATCCAATCAAACTCACAAAGCCACAACAATTATGAAAGCAAAAACCAAATTAAATCAATACATTATGCCTGGTTCACAATGCCTCGACTGACGTCGTCCGTCGGTCGAGGCGGAGCTTAATTTTTTAAAGAAAAACGTCACACGTTTTGACGCCCGTCGCAATTTGGTTCACAATGGACCGACCGACGTCTAAACGTCCAAACGCCTACTAAGTAAAGCGCCGTCAGATCAGCCATAGCTCCCATAATATTTTCTGTCGCTAGGTGGCGCATGGTACACATTTTTAATTGTTTGACCGTCAAAGATGTCCAAAGTTTGAATCTTTTCAAACTTTTTGGACGTCTTTTGATCTGGCGCAATTCGTCATAAACGGGTCATTATTTAGGTCGGCACGCATGCGCAGATCAAGTGACGGTCAGAAAAAGACGTCGGTCGATGCATTGTGAACCAGGCATTACACAACCAATTCGACAAAGACAGAACTTGCGCCACCTAGGAACCGACAACAACGCCATCTATTGACAACTAAAAACAACTACAAACGCTGTGGCGGGAATATATATGGGGGATATATGGACTCCCAAAATTACATTAAACAGATGTTTGTTTGTTTGTCTGTTTGTTGATTTTTAACGTTGTTCTATTTCTGCAACACGAGGGCTAAACACCAACGCCAGGGGATGAGCCTTCAACACCTACCTGGGAATTTAGCCTACGAGGGGGGACTTCCACCCCCACTCGAGGGGTCTTTAACGTGCAACATTCAACACAGGACCTCGGTAAAACAGATGTTCCGTTGCGACCAATAGTATCTTTTAATGGTGCACCGACGTATAATTTATCCAAGTTTTATGCGGACATTTTGACTAAAATTGTTGGTAAAACTGATACTATCATAAAAAATGGGTATGCATTTGCTCAATTAATGCAAGAAACTTCTGTGCCTGAAGGTGAAGTGATTGTGTCTTTTGATGTTTGCTCCCTATATACAAACACTCCTTTAGAGATAGTTGAATCTATGATTGAAGACAAATAGGAGGAAATTAAGGATTTAACAACCATTCCGATGAAGGAATGTATTGATGGACTCTTATTATGCCTGAATTCCTTATTTTTTTAATTTGAAGGAAGAACTTATTACCAAAATTGTTTAGAATAGCTATGAGGTCTCCTATCTTACCAATCATAGCCAATTTAGTAATGAAAGTATTAGAAAAGGATGCGCAATTGTACTTTGTGTGATATGGTGGTTTTGCACCCACATTAATTAAAAAAAATGTGGATGCAATTTTTGCCATCATGAGGCCAGAACAAATTGTACCATATAATTGGAAATAAAAGGTTTTCATCCTCGTTTAAAGTTCACCACGGAGAATGAGGTGGATGGCAGTTTTTGAGTTTCTTAAATGTAAAGGTTTGAGCGACAAAAAGAAGGGAAAATAGACACACAATATTATAAGAAACCAACTAATTCGGGGAGATATTTGAATTTTTTGCCTTATCAGAATATAAGATATAAAAAAGGAGTGGTAAGATCGGTGCTTGATCAGGCAATTAGGTTGACATCTAGGCCAGACATTAACGAATTGATTATCAAAGAAAATATAAAAATGTTGCAACAAAATAATTATCCCTTAGATTTCATAATAAAAATTAAAAAAGAAATGTAAATCTGAAAAAGAGAAGAGAGAACAATGACATAGTTAAACATTATGCGTCTATTCTGTTCAAGCATGGTTTGACTCAAAGAATTAACTCGTTTCTTGGTGAAAGTAATAAGTTAGTTGTGTCAAAAAGCAGGAACATGGTAAAATCCTTCTTGCCTTTAGCAAATGATAAGGTCCTTGCAGGGCAATGTAGCCAGATTATGTATAAAATTCAATGGCACTTACGATTTTGTTTATGTGAGTCAAACTAAGAATTCACTTGTTAAGAGACTGAAACAGCACAAATATGATGTGAGGCATCCTAGTCAGAAATGACTCGTCGAATCGACTCGATTCGACATCGATCTGGTCGAAAACTGGTCGACGTCGAAATTTGCGTCGATATTTGACGTCGATCAGCTCGAAATTTTCGAGCTG
>JAQGBW010004772.1:0-13153 GCA_034698625.1 Julus scanicus
CGGTAAGGGTACAATTGACTCAGGAAATTGCTTACTAAATTAGGGTTATTTAGAGTTAAATATGTGGTGCTTCTCGCATCGTCACTCACTTTTAAGTGTTGCTTAACCCAATGAAATGGATGCTTCGTACACCGAAGAGCATCGCCTAAGATGGTCAATTCGGTGAAACCAATAATGTCCCAAAATGACATAATTGTTTTGTCTTTGCAAAAAGCAGTGATAGACATTAATCGGGGAGCTTGAATGCAGTACGAATTGCACGGTTATAGGCCAATTTTAATGGCAACATCTTAGATTTGTTATATGAGGCCCATATGACTAGGCCGAAAGTCATCAACGGTATCAATTTAACTTTAATTATAATAATCATTTCGGCCGCCGTTAAATTACGTCTAACTTTTTTCAAGAGGTAAGTGAGGCTATGTATCTTTGAAACGAGCCTAGCGATATGAGTTTTAAATGAAAAATCTGAACTGAAGGTTATTCCCAAGATATCAATATTATGTTGGTAAGGTTTTTTTTTAAATATTGATATTTTCTCCGTTTTGTCAGGATTCATCCTCATGTTGTGGGCACTGTACCAGTTATTCATTGTGCAGAGATCTTGTTCCATAGTCACAATCGCATCGGGAAGAAGGTCTTTTGTAGACGAGTTTATAATAAAATTATCGTCGACGTAACTGAGCATTTGATTATTATAGGGAATCCTAAGCAATTCAGACGTGACAACGGTGTACAGAAATGGGCCGAGTGAAGATCCCTGTATAACTCCTCGGGATAGTGGGTATTTTGTATTCTTTTTGTCACCTTGTATCGTAATACTTCTATTAGACAAATAATCCTCAAACAAATCAATTGCAGGGTAAGTTATTCCATAGAGTTTAAGGGAATCGATTATATGTGATTTCGTGGGAGTGTCAAACGCCTTAGCTACATCATGGTTTATCTGTATTGACTGAACAATAGAAAACAATAGAAAACCATAGAAAACAATTTAAACCAATAAAACCAATAGAAATTTTCTATTGATACCAATAGAAAACAATGGGCCAAATAACAATAGAAATCTCTATTGTTTTTTTCACCAGGGATGGTTTAGGTATTTAATGGCTATTAGGGTGGTTTTTTTAATGGTGGAAAATATGCATACCCCCTACCATAAGACATTTCTTTGCTGACAGTATGTTAAATTGAAATTGCTTGCATGCAAACTCTTCCACATAATAAAATACGTTCGTTTGAAAAGCCATTATTTTCCTTTAGAAATTTTACAGAAATTTATCAAAAAATGACAGCATTCATTCCAAGTATTTATACGAATAATGTACGTCAGACCATTGCATCAGCAGGGAACCAAGGCCACTCAAGCCATGGAGAAAAGACACAATGTGTACCATTGAATGTGACAGAAATAGTTTACAGAATAGACACAAGCGCTGAGTTTACTTTTTGCTGATATGCCATTATTGTACAGTATAGTATGTATTCTATATTGTGCAAGTTACCGTATGTCTTACATGTCACCTGCTAAAAATAACAGCATCGCATACATCATTACATGACTGCAGTGTTTAACTGTTTATAAAAATGAGCACAATTGGCTACCAAACACGCACATGCCAATATTTTCATTCTGTGAGTCATTTATGTGATAACAATTCCAAAGGTGTTTTTTAGGAACCAAAAAAATACCTTCAGAAAAATACTACTCCTGAAAATGGGATAAAGTTACAAATACGCATTTTCACGATTAACATCACTTCTATTTTAGAACTGCACCTAACGTGATGTATTTAAGATCAGCAGTTTCCTTGTTATATTTTTTTAAATTGGAAATATTTCTTTAGAAAAATGAATATTGTGATTATGGAAGTACAGGAAGGGTTATTGAAAGCAAAATGAGCATTTGATTTATGGCAAGAAATATCCAATCCTCACAGTTAAACCTTACTTTAAAGTCAGTAAAATCCATACTTAATTATTATATATGTCTAAAATTATCGAAAACTATGACTTTCAGAGTACTATAAAACCAAATTATCCATGCTTTATTACTGTTTTTCTTTAGTACATTTATAAAGCAAATTTAGTTACATCATGTTGTCAAGAAAATGTGTTTTTGGCTCCAGAATACGACCAATTAAAAAGTGAAAAATGAAAACCATACAAAAGTAGAATTGGCATTTCAGTTTATCATTTCAGCAATGAGATCGCTGTAAAATTCCTCGCCAGCATTTTTCGCCCAAAGAAATTCAAGGTTATTCCAATTCCAATGTTTTCCTGCTGCTTTCATGCATGGTAGCATTCTTGAGTCTCTCCATCAGAAACTGCTCGTTGCTGAGGGGAACCAAAGAGTTGCTGTCGCCGTAAAATATATGTGTACTAACAGTAATTCCATAAATATCATAATTTGGAGGTGTGAGCTGTCGAAAATTTGCGTGCTCCATTTAATTAATTAAATTAATTGACAAGTTTATGAAAAGAAAAAAGATGATGTCGTTGCTGAAAGGAAGCACACGCACCTGCCCATATTTTTTTAGATTGATTTGTTCTCCCCAGTCAAACTTTCGAAAGCCAACATTTTTTATCGCCTGTAATGATTGAGAGGAATTTCTATATTACATTACATTCTTATCCCAACGTATACTATCCGACAGAATTTATCAAACGGTTAGAAATTAAAGCTACCTGCATTGCATGAAAAAAGGCCGGATGTTTACAGTCGTTGAACTGTAAAGGTGAGCCATATATATTAACTTCTATAGCTTTTCGACTTTAAAATAAATGCTATCGGGTTAACGTAAAGTACATTGTAGAATTCAGAAACATGTCTTACAATGCCTAACTATATGTACCGTCTGACTGGATAAATCAACATTTCTCATTTACTTTAGAACAATCACATCTTTTACATTTATATCTCCATTTTATGTTCCCAAATTTGTTAAGATTTCCACGATTATCAAACATCGCCAATTAAGTATTTAATATAAAATACTTTACAAAGGTTTTCTGTGAAGTACACACCCGGCCTATAGATGAAAGTTCTAAAAGGCCCAATGGCCATCAAAGCCTTCTGGAGATGCCTTTTAAGAATTTAACCAGGGCTTGTCCTCCACGAAGCAACGTAATCAACCCTATTTTTCCGAAAAATACAATACTAAGCTTAATTTCAATCAAATGGGCACTTGTCGAATTCCAATGCTCGTAGTCAGCCCCATAGATTTAAAAATACATTGCTCGAAACAACAGATCAAAATTCTTCCCCAAAATGCCCTATAGCTTAGATGAGTACTTTGGCCACTCGTAAAATCCAACAAGTTTAATTACTTATTTACTGCTTATTTCTTGCTTTTAGTAGGCCTCCAGATTCATGATTACAATTAAATTAACTTAATTCAATTGGTTAAGTTTTAATTATGAATCATAGTGCCTGAAAGTCTACCAAAAACAAGTCATGCAACGAAATTTTTGTGGAAACTTAGACAGGGCATTCCACATTTAATAAATAACATTTATAACGAAATATCGTTAAACTCTTCAGAATTTAGAACAATTCCACGAACCTTCAATATTGGTTCAAGTTGAGCATAATATTTAAAACTTGTGCATAAATATAATACTTGCCTTAAACTGAGAGCTTTTATCGAGATATCGTTGTTACTTGCTACTTGTCGCATGTTTAAGTTTGAAATTTAGATAAAATAGTAAGTTTACCTTGCTCATGTACTCTGGTCGCGTGGCTAAAAAAGCAAAGGGAAGAGCACCACCCAAAGAATGTCCAGCATAATATATACTAGCTGCTTGTGTCCAGTTACATTTAACATGCGGTCAATGCATGCAGGCAAGTCAAAAGCTGCAACTTCATCCCAACTGGTGCATGCGAAATAATTTTATAGGACATCGATCACCTAGTATAATGTATATTTCCAAAAATCAGCACTATTCGGGTTTAATGATTTGTGACCACGACTAATATTCGGTTCCTCGTTGATTAACTAGCCATTCAAATCCAGCTTTAGAAAGCAGAAACGTTAAAATTAAAAAATAAATTTACAAATATTTGAAATTGTTAATTTCTGCTTTAGCTGCTTCTTTAGTTTTTATTAAATTGTTCAAGGTGTGCTAAAAAACTTTGGAATATTGGGCTTTCTGCTGGTGTTCAGAGGATGTAATTAGGCCAATTAGCATTCTTTGGATAATTGGCATAATCCCTGCTGTAATTATGAATGTTTCTGGAATTTATTATATCATTTCCAGCATTTGCATAAAAGTAATGAAATCTCGTAGCTCCCTCCTAATATTAAACTTTATATTGTCAATTAAGCATAACTTTGAGTTTTGCAATTTAAAAGTCACTTATGTAAATGTCACTTACCAGGAGCATTATCTGACGTGTTAGAAACAAAATTTCCTGAATATCCGAAATAGCCATGCATTAGTAGAATTGGAGGTAATTCTGGATTGACATTTTGGGATTTATGAGCAGGTATTCTTTGCATGAGCAAGATGTATCCATCTTCTGTGACATCAGTATGTTCCTCTGCTGGGTATTCATGGTGACGGATAATTTGGATCTACAAACATAAAAATAAATAAAGACAACATGTATGCATTTCATTTTAAAATAAATGCAACCATACTTGCAACGTTCATCAACGCCTCAGACTGAAAACCAACGTTTGGCAAGAACTTCTGTGGGATTTCGAACAACTTGTTGAAAGAATTTTGGAAAACGGATGCGCTAATGTTTTTACACTAAAGCAACCAACTTGAGTAAAAAAAAAAAACTAATATTATGAGAAACGTTAAAATCATTTGTCATTAGCAGAAAATGGAAAGAAACAACTTTTCAAATTGATAACTGTTAAAGAAATATATAAGCTTGTGCTAATAGTGGCGAGGCAGGCAGGTATTCCAGGTATTTAAGTTTAATGCAAATTACAAACAGCAGATGAACAAACATTTAGGGTTTATATTCTGGGAATAACCAAAGCCATTAAGTTTGTAACTCATTAACTAATGCGCAGTTAGCGTTTTCGTTGCAATGAAAATAATAGGCTTCCTTCAAATTATAGAGGGTACTGAGATGGTGCCTAGATTTACATAGGACTCACTAAGAAATTGGACGGTTTACCTACCTTTTGTTATAAAATTGTCAGTATCTTCAGTATCTAGAATACTTCACAACCTATGTAAACAGCAATTTTCTATTAGAAGATGTTTAAATTGTCTTGCTATAAAGTTGCAATTAAATTTATTGAACACCCTTCCATGTAACAATGAAATTGCAGATGCTAAAAATTATGCAAACCATAATTATAACGTATTTCTTAGCATTATATATATAAATGTTATATAATATTTTAAAAATGAATCGACTATTGCATGCAGCATGAACAGGACAGTGAAAGGAACAATAAATAACCACCAGATATTCTCATATAAAAATTGGTTGACGAGTCAATTTGACTCAATGATTCATTGATTAACATATATATCCCAAATCTAAAAAATTGAACTGAAAGCTGACTGTTAACTACTTTACAGTCGTGGTAAAAGATTTGTTAACGACTGAAAGTGTGAAAATTTCATTAAATTTTGATTAAATTGAAAACATTTAATATCATGAAACTAGTTTCGAAAAACAAACATTTTGGTTTTGAGTCTAGAAAATATTTTTATAATGCCGAAAAACTTTGAAAATAATAATAATTATCACTTGCTTTTTTTGGAAATGTACGGGTGTTTTATTTCACAACTTTTGATAGTGGAAACATTATAGTTCTTTAAAAAAATTGTCTTTTTCAAAACCATTATTATAAACTTTAAGAATACATACGGTACTGTAGACGTATTGCAAACCTAGTTCTACAATAACTATATCATTTTATTTTCAATAAATCGAGAAAAGTAGGATTGTTATTTCAATTTTTTTTCATGTCGGCAATGAGATCGTTGTAAAATTCCTTGCCGGCATCCTTTGCCCAAAGAAAATCAAGATTGTTCCAATGTTTTCCTGCTGCTTTCAAGGTAGCATTCTTGAGTCTCTCAATCAAAAATTGTGCGTTGTTGATGGGGCACAAAGAGTCGTTGTCGCCATAAAATATATGCGTCGGAACGGTGATTCCAGAAATGTCATAATCTGGTGGTTTTGGCTGTGGAAAAACGCGTATTCAATTCTATAAATTGTCAAAAAAAAATTGCGGATTTTTAAAGTGGAGATTTGGCTCTCGGAAAGAGGTACACTCACCTGACCATACTTCTTGCGATTGATTCGTTCTCCCCAGTCAAACTTGCGAAAGCCAAGATTTGTTACCAACTGTAATGATTCCAAAAATTAACAAATCATTTAATTAAAATAAAAATAAAAAATGCGAAAATACTTTATGTGCATCGCGCACTGTTTATTTCTGGAAGGAATACGAAAAATAGCTACCTGTGATTCATGATAATAGATGTTATAGTTAGATGAACTAATCAGGTGAGCCAAATTCACTTCTGTTCGACTCTAAAAATCAATTGCAAGTTATTAAATGCGTACTACGTATGTATATACATACATATATATATATATATATTAGAATTAGCCGTAAAGTTATGTTCAGAAAGTCAGAAAAATTATTATTGAATTCAAATTCAATTCAGTTAAAGTTGATTTTTAGCTTTTCTGCTTGTTTAAGCCGTATTTGATGGTTAATAAACCCATATCAGCCTTTTAGGAATTTAGCTTAGCAATTAATTCACGATGTGATCGCGAAAATTCTTCGGAAAATGGAGTTCTCTGAGATGGAAATGAATTAAATGTGCACTTACCGAATTCCACTGCTCGTAATCAGTCCCATAAGTTAGAAAAAGATAATCTCGAACTAAAGTATCAAAATACTTCCCCAATAAGCCCGTAAGTTTAGGTGAGTACCTTGGAAACTCATAAACTCCAAGAAGTTTAGCTACTTTCTGTAAGCATTAATATCATTATGGTTCTGAAGTTCAGCAATATAAAAAGAACAAAAATGCAGGAAAACATCACACGAACCTGAAATATCGGTGCAACTGGAGCAAAACTTTTTATGGACGCCGAAATGTTGACCAAATATACCATTGGAGCAAAAACATAAATTGATTTTACCTACAAAATCACTATTTTAACACCGATTTACAACAACTCAATTTATGTAGAAATCACGATTATTTGACTCTATAGCTTTTGATGAAATTTTGGAACAATTGTATAGCAAATCTCGCAATTTTAAATGTTAAATTATACCTTGCTCATGTACTCTGGTCGAGTGGCTAGAAGTGCAAATGGAAGAGCACCACCCAAAGAATGTCCGGCATAATATATCTGCTTATGTCCAGTAACATTCAATATGCGATCAATGCATGCAGGCAAGTCAAAAGCTGCAACTTCATCCCAACTACAAACATATTTAAATTGTATTCCAATAACAAAAGTTTATTCCATTGCAGAATATTACTCCTGGAATTTACCTGAATTTATAATAATCAGCACTATTCGGATTTAAAGTCGTGTGGCCACGACTGTATTCGGTTCCTCTTTGATTAACTAACCAAACATCAAATCCAGCTTTAGCAAACAGAAACGCTAAAATAAAAAAATAAACGAAAAAATTTTGAAAATATATAATTATGCATAAATGTTTTTGGAATTTCTTATCATTTCCAACATTTTCTGAAAAATCATTAAATCTCATAGCTCCCTCCAAACTTTATAAGCCTGTTAATATGTTAATGTGTTCACCACGTTGGTGTATACATGTACATTTCTTGAAAAAAACATTATTTGTTGTCACTTACCAGGAGCATTATCTGGCGTGTTAGAAACGAAATTTCCTGAATATCCAAAATAGCCATGCATAATTAGAATTGGAGGTAACTCTGGATTGACATTTAGGGATTTCTGAGCAGGTATTCTTTGCATGAGCAAGATGTATCCATCTTCTGTGACAACAGTATGTTCCTCTGCTGGGTATCCATGGTGACGGATAATTTGGGTCTACAAACATAAAAACATACATAAACAACATGTATGCATTTCATTTTAAAACACATTGTAACCATACTTACAACGTTCATCAACGTCTCAGGCTGAAAACCAACGTTTGGCAAAAACTTCTGTGGAATGGTATCGAAAAACTTGTTGAGAGAATTTTGAAAAACAGATGCTCCATTGCCAAATGGTATTACATCTAAACAACTGACTTGCGTCAGAGAAGCTAATACTAGATGTATTATCAGAAACATTAAAATCATTTTAAAGCAACAACAAAAACTAAAAAAAAACTGTTCAAAATGTTCACTGTTTAAGGAATGAACTTGAGTGAATGGTGGCGAGACAGGTATTTGAAGTATTGAATGTTGGTGCAAATAACTAGCAACAAGCAACAGATGAACAAATACGGATATTTTATACTCAGGTGCCCATTAATTACCAATGCAATAGCTGATAGTTTCGCTTAACTCATTAACTAATGCGTAGTTAACGCATTAACTTACCATTAAACAAATTGCAGATTACGCGAATTAGTGTACTATGCAACAAAATATGGATCGATTGCATTTTTACTCTTGTTCTTTTAGACAAATATTTCAAATTTTTTGGCAGACATCAACTTTGCCCTGTATTTAGTTTTAAATTTCAAATGTTGTAATTCGTTTGAACTAATTATCATTGTGGGAATTTTTCTTGGAAGCTATATACATTATAAGCAACACATGGTTTTGTTATTGAAGGTAATGTTGGTTTACTCATACGCAGGGAAATAAAAAACAATTAAACAGCTGCAGATCGATGGACATTAAATGATGAGTCATTTTGTCTGCATGATACTAATTAGAGTATAACCTCGATTATATTTATTAGAGTCGTGTGCAATACGATATACAGAAGAACCTGTGTAAATGAATAACCTCTCTAATAGCTTAAAATGTTCCGGTAACGACTTGGGACCCGTGCATATATAAATTAACCATTCTAAAATCACAACCTGTCTAAAAGCATTTTTTCACCAGTTGTAAGCGTATGCATTTAATTAGTGCTAACTGCTAGAACCAAGTCACTTTATAATAGATGACCTGAAGAGGTTCCTCATAGTGTAAATTTCATAAACGGAGACAACAAAAGTAACTGCGAATTTTTGGATAATTATGATAAACGACTGAAGGCAATAAACCTCTAAATGCTTCTATTTTTAGCCAGAATGAAATCCACCCAACGACCATATTTACGAAAATAGGTTATTTTCCGTTTTTCTTACTCTGGTTTTAAATAAATGCTACGTATCTCATTTGGAAATTTACTAGAATTTAATGAAAAATTATCAGAAACAAGGCAAAAGCAAAACATCTTTTTAAGAAACTTCAAATCGCTCATTCTGAACAACAAAATTAGTGAATCTTTCCAGAACAATGGTAAAAACCTCAAGCTGTGAGTTATAGCGAACCTGGTGATGATTATTCAGAAGACGTACTGGATTAATTATTTCCCATCCGACTGGTGTTTGTGTGCTTGGTTAAAATATCTTTTCTGATTTGAAGAACGGCACATGCTGTCCACTGAACATAATCTTTCTTAGACTCTTGGACTTCAATTTTCCAGATGTCGTCTTTGAAATGTTTGTACTCGAACATGCCTTGTTTGCTGGTGTGGTGGTCGTGCCCCAAAAAGGTAACCCCATTGACAACCGCAGGGCTAGGTCTATAGTGTGGCATTCGCGTACATTGCATGATACACCACCTCTTCTTTTCTGGATCATAGTTTTGAACGGTTTTTGTGCTTTTCAATGCAATGTTTTTTCCACCTTAAGCGCATGGTAAAAATATTTCTAATTAACAATTAATAAATCATCAAATATAATTTGAAATAAATGAAGATTTAAGAAACAAACTTGACTTTATTTTAGATTATCCTTTGTCATACGTGATAAATATTGTTATTAGCCACATATGTTCAAAATAATTCCATTTAAAACCTCACAAAAATGCGATATATTTAGCCAAGTTTGGATTTTTAATCTTAACAAAATAATAAGTCCGACTTTGGGTGAAATTGAACTTAAAGAAAAACATATGCTTACCAATCAAACAAATTTCACTGTTGGAGACATAAGCTGCAGTTCCATAACAAGGGCAGGGCATTGGAGGCAACTTAGACCAAGATTTGGTCGCTGAATTATAGCAAAACATTACTGCCACATTCTTACATTCTTTTGTTGACTTTTCCATTGCTACAGGAATGCCTGAAGTTAAATATGCATTTGAATTAATTTCAATAAACACAATTTCTTATAATGTTTCAAAGCATATCAGGTTATACCTGTAGCATAAATGCACCCCTTAAATGCCACAGCTGAAATATGTTGTAATGCTACAGGCAAGTCAATGCCATTTTCCCATGTGTTCATGCGAGGATTATAACACTCAACAGAGTTTATCCAGTCGGCTCCATTTCTTCCACCAAGGGCATATATGTTTCCATACAGCAGAGCAATAGCTTCAAATATGAAAAGTTATTTTGCTACTAATAGAGCAATGTAATTTAAAATATTAATGGTATGTGTATGTTCAAAATAGCACAAAACACATTCAGTAGAGAACAATTGATTTTTCCACAACTACAATCCATAATTTTATTAACTTTGTCCTATTTAAAATTGCTAAAAATCAAACCTGGCTGGCACCGAGGAACTTTCATGCTTGATAAATCAGTCCATATGTCGTATTCTAGATTATATTTAAAGACCTCGGAAATGCAACTTCTAATCTTGGATTCACCTCCAATCAGATAGAGGGTGCTCTCTGGAAAAAAAGTAAATCATTTCAATTTTAATTTCTGATAGAAATTCATAAATTTGCAAAAGATTTTACTGTATATCACCTAAAGCTGCAATTCCTTGCATTTGGTATGGTTTCATTAGTGGTTTAAGCTTTGTACAAAAGGTAACCTTTGGATTTGCATGATAATCCTTAACCAAAAACAAGTCAAGACTTGAATAAATTATATTATACTGCTTGGAAACAATTACTTCCTGGAATGCTGAAAAAAACGTAATTTTTGAATCAAGAAACGCATTACACCTGCACTTAAATTGCTAAATAAGTTGAAAATATTCGTGTCGTTATTACCTAAAAATCAAAACCAAGGGTAAGTAAAGATAAAAGTGTTTACATCAAAAACAACACTTTATGTAAAAACGTTGTCATACAATTACAAGTAAGTAGAAAGTTATAAAATTGATAGTTCGATTGCTAAATAGGGCAATTAACCAAATATGCAGTTATAATTTATCCACTTGGAAAAAAAATTCAGTCCACAGACTCACAAGAGAATCCCAAAAAAGAAAATTACAATGAATAGACTGGGTGACTAAACACCCTGAATTGCTAGCTTGGACAAGAGTAGTGTATTGCACTTTATCACAAACATGTCAAATTACTTTTGTTTCAGTAATTTTTTTTAATCTTTTTTATTCTTACTCCATCTTAATTGTTTTTTTTTTATTTTTCATTAACCTTTATTTTTTTAAATTTAAAATTTTTGAATTGTTGAAAAAAATTTAAAACATTAAAAATAAAAATTATTTTTAATGTTTTTAATTCATTTTTTTTAATAAATCCATTAATAAATTTTTATTTTTATTTTATTTTGGAAATTTATCTTATCATTATTTTTTTTTAATAATTATTTTATTTATTTTTTTTTTCTTGTTTTATTTTTATGTTTATTTTTTTTTCTATTATTTTTCATATACTCAATAACAATTCACATCAGTGGATTTACGAAGAATCAAAATAAAGTTTATTTAGCCCTGGGACAACATCATATCAAGCATCACTTCTTGAATTGCGTAATACGGGTAAATCGGAGTGATGGGGAACTTGATAATTTCCCGGAGGCTGATTGATATTAACGTTTGACTACCTACATTAAACTGATTAAATTAGTGTGCCTACTTGCAGTTGGCCTACAAATGCATGCAGTAATAGTTTCACAAGAATATTGGGTTGTATGTAAGTTATTTTTAAAAACCAACATATTTAACTATATTAATCTATATTTAGCTTCTTAATGTTTATAATTTAAAATTAAATGCAATAAAATGATTTTTAACGTAAATTATAAGCCAAAATTTCATTGACTAATATTTTAAAACAAATTAAATTTAGTATACATGAGAAAATACATATTAAAAACTCGCAGAACCCCAAAACAAAACGTCTCACGCAGTAATTTGAATATCACTGCTTTAGAAACAGCATATACTATGCTTGTGTCTATCAATTATTTATTTTAATAAATTTTAATATTAACTCATTTGGCAAATTTCAATTCTTCTCTTACCATGGGATTTGCGGAAACATGTCCATTCTAAACGAATTTCCATTCGTAGATCAGGAAGAAAATGAAATTGCTTGGCCTCGTTTAGAAGTTCGATACACTTTACACAATTTTTAACTGCAGGACACTCCCCCACTTCATGGCAAAGGAAGTAAGGCGATAGCACTGGTAAACGGACACGTTCAAGAATCTAAGTAAAAACAATTGATTTTGTATCTCCAGAACCCATTAAATGATTGCATTCACAAAAATACTATTACAAAAATTAACCTTATTGAAATTTGCATCGCGTTCATCAGGATTTATGCTGTTCCATTGAGCAATCGCATTGAAAACTGCTTCCTCATTTTCCACATTTAACAAATCGCTCGAAATAAGTTCAATTAATTCCTTGGAAGTCAAATTAGCAAACTCCTCGTCCTTGCTCAGCGTTGAGAAATTTCTATAAAAAAAACCCAAGAAAACAAGAAAGAAAAAAACGCTACAGCTGTTAAATAAAATCTCTTAATTCAATCAATTCAAATCAATTTCCATAGATTCAAAATTAAGCAGCAGTATTCAAGCAAATGGCTTTTCTCGAAATGATACAACATTTTTAAACATTTTTAACACTATTTCTTGTTTCGATTCCCACTTGATTATTTAAAGGAAATTGGGGAATTCATTCTATTACAAGGCCGTATATGTGACCACATTTCAAGGGGGGGGGGAAGGGAGGTGTGAGACATAACCCCCAGGTCACGACACAAGAGTGAGTACAGTTGAGCAGAGAGAGCGCAGTGGAAGATTTGCGAT
>JAQGBW010004773.1:0-13150 GCA_034698625.1 Julus scanicus
ACCGGCCGCGCATCGTGTTGCGAACGTTCGCAAACACTGTTCACAACGAATGCTCGGTTGGTGTACGGGCACCTTAATGTATGGTTTCATAAAAGGAATGAATAAATTGTGGGATAAATACAAATTATAAATATTCAGCACATTTTATTAATAATGAAAGCATCCAACAAATAATGAGAGCAACAGTTGCAAGTCTAATTGATTGTAATATGAATACAATGGACCTTATGAACATTTCGTCAATTAGCAATAAATGTCCTGTATTCGGTGAAATTCCCAGAGGCAAATTTTGCTCGCTTTACCAATACATAATTTAAGAAAATCACGTGATGTCGATTAGGATTTAACTGTGTAGCACACGTAAATCCACTGACCTTGAAACGACTGTATCAACTTGCCGAATGCATTAGTGTGAAACAAAGTACTTGATAGAGAAGAATTTTAGGTTACGAGCTGAGGTATCATAAAATGATAAAAGTTTGACATTTCGAGCACGTTCCTATTCCATACACAAATTTATAAATTCTTTGCATACTTTCATAATTTTAGATTCTGGCTAACTCAAGATAATGTAATTAAACGTAAAATTCAAACTAAACTCCTTCATGTTGAAACTTGCCGCATTAAAGATAAATTCATTGTAGTATTCAAGAATGAATAGAAAATTTAAGACTAGTATAAAGTCGGTGCAAAAGCAAGGACTTTTTTTGCAAAATAAAACGCCAGCGTTATGAAATTTGACTGCCTGGAGTCTTAAATTGTTAATTATCCTCAATATAAACAAGGAAAACTATTTACTGAAAACAAAATTAGAAAGTCTCAACATTAAGGCAATTTACGTCAGGCAATTGGGTAAACCTACTTATAATAAATACAGTGAGTGTACAGAATAATGTCAACTTTAGTTGCAGATACACATTTACTTAATAATGTGCAGTTGAACCACCTTTTGCCTATGATACAGTTTCAAATGTCTTGAAATGGACTCGTAGAAGTTGGTTTATAGCTATAGAATATGGTAATCTGTTCTTCACTCTAGATCAGTGGTATTCAAACCGCGATCACGGACCATTTTCAAGGGTTCCGCAAGATTTTAATTCAAAAATCGCTGCCCTGATGCACCACACTATTTAAATATGCAAATTTTCGTTCTAAAAAGTGTGTCCGTGGTGCACGGGATTCCGCTGGGGTTAAAAGTTCTGAGACAACTGCTCTAAATCCACAGATTCACGCTGTTTAGAAAGAGAAAATGGTCCAACCTTGATAATAAACAAACGTTATTTGCAACAAGCTTTTTTCCCCCTCATTATTTTATACACCTTCTGTAAAAGAACACAAAATTAGGGATAAACGCCACTTTGGAAAAATTGATAAAAGTACTTAAGAATAAATAATCTGTTTTAAAGAAGACGTAAGGTGATAATAAACACCTATGATGCCAAAAATCCAAATTAATCAATGATACCCAATGCTAAACATTTTCAAAAACTAGACAACAAATAATGCGTTTGTTAGCCTATTATGAATAAAAAGTGTGATAGATATTCTTACAACTATTTTTTCAAGCTGAAAATGAAATGAAATCTAAACAAACCTAACGTTTTTCCAGTTTAACGTTTGCGGTTATCCACTGCGCGGTAATCTCTGTATACTAGCCATTTATTGAATATTTGATTATGGGAAACCTGTGTTGGCTATCACGTTTACAATTTTCACTTGTTTTTCCGGCTTGGTTACTATTACAAGTTGAACAATTGCTTAAACCGCATTAAGAGAATTTACCGATTGTCGTTTACAACAGGCAAACAAACGCATTATTTGTTGTGGTCGAGTTTTTGAACATGTTTATCGTTGATCCATTAGCAAGAGATGCCTCTGTATCCCGCGATCAATGTCATCCGTGTTACTTCATATCATGAAGCATAATCAACTTGATGGTCACAGAAATACAATGTGTTACTTACTGATGCTTGCAAAGATGATGGGATCTTTGGTAAACGCGCAATCATAGTTTTGAAGCACGAAAAAATAAACATTTCTTGTTAAATGGGATGCTTTCATCTGTTGGACCCTCTTGAATCACTGATGGTGGCAAGAGCCTCCTGGAGTTCAGTTGTTGCATCTGCTGGTGAAACAGGCCTCGATTGTTCCATACCTTCATTGGTATTACTGGCACTATCACCACATTCGCTTTGCTCTCTTTGAAGCTTTGAAATGAGCTCTTTAACTTCGTCACGCTTCTTGACTATAGTTTCTTCTGAGAACCAATCTCCAATCTTGCGGATCGGAATGGTGAAATCCATGATGGGATTCTATATCCAGAATTTAGAAATGAAGACATTTTTACTACTACACCGTTCTGTTAAACTACCTTAAAGGCGCATCTCCACCAAGACGTACATACACGATTTTTGAAAGATATGCTTTCAGCCGCCATTTTGTATGTATGATCGTGTATGTACGTACATTTGAAAGATCGCTCAGGAGGCGGTCTAGATCAATGTGGAAAAATGTATGTAGTCAGCCATTAACTCAATTGAAACAATAATCACCCACGTGTCACCGCGTACATTTACATACGTGTTTTCCATTTTTTGGGGGAGACACTTTCACATACATTTTCAAACATGTACGTGCACGGTTTGAAATGTTTTAATTCGTGTATGTACGTCTTGGTGGAGATGCGAATTTATGAAAGTCCCTAACATTTAACGTTTGAACTTAATTGATAATTAGATAAGTAATAAAGCAATACAATTCATCATATTCAAAGGCATCAACAATTACTCACATCAAAAAAGCTGTCCACGTACTGAAGAACATATACTCCGCAATCACTGTAATTTGTCTGTTGAGGGACTATAGGATATGATCCTTTCAGTGTTGTTTTGTCAAATTTAACAATCGAAGACTTTTTTGATTGCCATTCGATTCTTAAATACCTAAAGATTGTCAAATATGCATAAGTGAATAATTTGGAATATTCCAGGCCACAATTCTTGAGCACTGTCCAACTTACTCTCTCAAATTAACAACATATTTAGTCCAACTTCTTGTATGCAATGAATCAAAGATGAGTATACATGGTCTGAAATTGAGAAATAACACACTTATTATCTAGAATTTAACTGTGTATCCCCTGTGCTACTAAAAAAGTAATACAATAATTTCAGTTTAAACTTCAAAATTTTACATACAAACCAATTAGATACTCACTTAGAAATTCGCTTTTTGTTGTTTAGTGGCTCAGACCCCGATTCCTCTTGTGTTTTTTTGTCAGAAGGCGGCTACATGATTAGTAGTAGATGGGTAAATATTAGTAAACATTAAGGCGATACAAGTCAAAAATAGAAGACCTAATGAAAATCCCTACATCATTGCAATCTGTTTCATCACCATTTTGCTGAGATGTATCCATTGGTTCTTCAACTATTTCAAGCATACACAACATTAATACATGTGACAAACAAATGAGTAAAAATATTGGCTAAATATACTTGCCATTTGAGTCATTGGCATGTTCTTCATTCTCGTTATTACTAGAATCATCAGTTTCCACCCCTTGATTGGAACCCACCAGATAAGGAAAGCAAATAATGGCTAATAACCAGTGCGAACTAAAACGAGAAAAATAGGAAATTTCCATTCCTGGTAAAAAAACAACAGGAACATCAGAAAAATAGGTACAGTACAACCACTCTTAACCGACAAATTCAGGAATTAATTTTGCAAATACATTAATCACTAATTAATAAAATAAAAATAATAAATTAAATGTTGCCAAGTGTATTTAATTAATATATAAACGCCAGATTAACTAACTGTCTCTCTCCCTTATGCAACCAGCCTCTAATCCCAACCTGGATGGATAAGAGCGATTGATTCTACTGTACTAAAAAGCGACAAAAACTTACTTTTCATTAATTGGAACAATAATAAAATCCTTCTCAAAAATATCCACATGTCTTGTCCAAGTTTTTACCCTACTGTGACGTCGCTCAGCAGCCCTATATAAAAAAAACAGTTTTTAAGTCCCACTTCATGTGCATTTGAAATTTAGATCAATTAAAAAGACAATCATTATCCTGCACTTCTGTTGACAACATGATAACCAAATCAGGCGTATTTGCATTCTATGAAATATAACAATTAAGAGAACTAACGGCAAACTGTGATCTTCCGCTTCTTGAGGAGAACGTATGGATTGCTGCGACGGCATTCCTGGATGAGTTAACCGTCCATAAAAAAACGAACTAAAAATATGCGTGCGACTACGATCCTGCTCGCTTAACTTTTCCAGAAGAACATATCTAAAAATTATCAAATTAATATCTCCATTAAGTATGAAATTTACACAAACGGAATAAACTAACAAGAACAAAACCTTACTTGAGATAAAAATCAATGATAACATCATTCAAAAACTCTCCAGACTCTAAGCAGTAAAGATCTTCAGATGTGATGGTGATTCCACCAGTTTCTGGTGGGGGTGGATAAGTGGCTACCCTAAACGTTTCGAATACATCCGTTAATCCACATGAAATCTGCATATGTATTAGGCTTATAAAGTCCATCTTTAAACTTACTTAAGAACTTCAGTTTTTCTCGGTTGTTTAGCAAGTGGAAATATCACCGGCGTTCTTGCGAAGCACACACCCTAAAGGAAGGCAATGTTCATCAAGACAAAGAATTTTTTATGAAAATGCTAATAACGCGGCAAATGCATTTAATTTTTGTGATAAATGATCATACCGCATCTTTATCCTTTGCAGCCAATCTGCATCGTTTATTTGGTACGGCAAGTTTGTTTAACTGAGCCACCAACTGAAATGAAACAGGAAAGAATGAATTAACGTTTTTTTCAGAATGTTGGAAAATGAAATCCCCCTATTATGATATACCTCTTGTGGAGTGGATCGAATCAAAAGGTCGTTAGCAGACTTTTGGTCAATTTCTCTCAGAAGGGTATCTTCCTGGCAACATAGTCTGGGACCAGTATAATTCTTAAGAATTATTTTAACAGCTACTCTGTTTTCATCGGTGAGGTTCCCTGGCAAAATAATGATGCGCTTTTTTGTTTCGTCTGTTTGAAATAAAACGAAAATAGGTAAATGTATAGTAAATAATGAACAATCAAATAGAATCAAATTCGATTTATACCTTCGCTGGTGGGATCAAAGTATGGACCAGAATCGCTATTCATTTTTAATAGTTTACATATTTCTATAGCACACGAGGGTGTTGTGTACATAACCAGCATAGGAAGCATTTTTCCAAAGTGGGCAGTAACCGAAATATTCATGAGATGAATAGATATATTTGCTAGCTCTGCCTCTGTAAAAATGGAGAAACGGTTAAAAACCAACATTGAAACATACAATGTTCATTTGCAAGCAAACAGTGCGTTGTACCATCAGAGGCCGTTGGTATTGTCATTTGTACGTGATCACCCATAAATTCCACACAGCTGCCAGGTCCTACTTTGTGAGATCCAACTCTAATGCTCCTGCACGTAAGTCGAACATTCGAGACTATGAACTGAGCAAGTAAGGGGCGTGGGGTTCCACGATTGTTTTCAGCGCTCTAAAACCATATTCAAGCATGAGTTACGTTATAATACGAATACATTTTGAGAACAATTTCTGCTATGAAATGTGAGAGTTCGGTGTGATTCTTTTTAGAAGCGACTTTGAAAACTGTACCATGCAAGTAACTAAAATTGTTACTTACATATAATTTCAATAAAAGTTTTACACTGCACTAACAAAACAAGACGAAAATCAGTAAATTCGCTTTATGCGGTTAAAGCAATTATCCAACTTCTAGTAGTAATAAATCCAGAATAACAAGTAAAAATTGTAGTAATGTGAGATTAAAATACTCCTACATTTCACAACCTTACTGTGTTAACAAGGTAGCCAATACAAGTTTTCCATAATAACATATACAAAAAACAAATAGAACACATAAATGTACACTCCTACTTCTGCATATGGATGGTCGGTGATGTGAAAATTGTCATCGGTGGCATCCTCTTCCATATTTTTCGATGTGGAAGTGACGTTCTCAGTTTCCGGCCCTTTCTCCACTTTATCTTCCTTAGATTCATGGCCTTCGTCATCTGATGAGATTGTTAAACATTCTAACAGAATGAAAATAAAACTGATTACGCACTTGTCACTATTTAACATTAAAAGAAACATTTAAAGCTTTGGTGGCAGCATCGGATACTATAAGATAACAGGAATTAACGGTACACATTACCCACCTGGTTGCTCGTTGTAAGGCCGCTTTAACGGTATCTTTTTAAGTTTCTTAGCGGAATTTTCGAATTTCAATGGCCTAGGATAGCCCATGTTTTGAAGAGCATCTCCATAAAACTTTTTTTGAGTTATAAATTTTGTGTTTTGATCAGCAGGATTAAGCAATTCTACTCTATACACTGCAGATTCGCCCCCAGATCCTTTAGTATAGTATTTCGGATTTGCTGGAAATTGTGCCCTGCACTTGCTACAAGTCGTAACATTAGGTCGTGAAAGAGAACTGCAAAGGCTGCACCGAAAGAACAATTCGTTTTTTTTCGATTCCCTTTCATTGTCAGCCTGAAACACAAAATCAACTTACATAACCATAGGATTTGAAATTACGAACACTATTTGCACCATCGTGCATTTTATCAATTTGACTTTTCTTGTAAATTACGGACATGAATGATGTCTCATAATTATTATAAAGGTCAATTTAAAAAGTAGGCCAAGCAACAAGACATGCTTAAATTGAATAAAATAACACTTACATTTGAGTTTGCAGCTCCAGCATATATTGGCCTTTTTATAACCGTGCTTGTGCTTTGTGTACATTCACGACTGCTGGTAACCGGTACTCTGGTAGATGAGACTCGATTGATCAAGGCTGGTCTAAATATAATTCCATGAAATAATTTCATTAAAATAATAGACAATAGATCATTCAAATTTCTTTAGACATTTTTTACTGCCAACAAATTGACCACACTCAAGTAGCATTTTTTTAATAACTAATCTCATATTAACTTGAGAACATTTTATTATATTAAAAGAATTGGCAACAAAATATTGACGAGGAAATAACCACTTCAATATCAAATCTGCCATATTGAAAAAGACATGATGCTATTCATAATTAAGACAGCTTATTTACCTGAAGCACATTTTTTGACTTAATGCACTTACCTAATAGGTGAAGGGCCAACATCTCTCAGAAGAACTCCTCCAATGTTTCCACGAAGGGGTTTACTTGCATTAATGTTCAGTTTCTAGAAAAATACAGTATTTGTGATTAATCACAAAAAAATTTCAAATTAGACTCATTCAACAGTTAGAAATACTACTAGAATAGTAAGATCTTATTTCTGTGAAATCCTCTGCATAAAGAAATAGTCTTACCTTACAAGCAATTCCTGAATGCACAATACTTGACGAAGCAATCGATTCACACGCATTTGAAGTAGTCTGATTAATTATGATAGGGCTAATGAAAATAAAAATGAAAATGAAAAAAGTAAATGAATAACACTACTGCAATACGCCATGTAAGATTTCCAAAATTGATTATGACAAATCAACTCAAGACACAGATACAGTTGGATAATACATATATTAATTATGAAAGGACTATGGTACACACTTTTCAATCGCCGTGGAAACTGGAATTGCCAACTGAATGGTTTGAGTTGCAAGTACATTAGGTACAAAAACAATTGGCGTCCAACTTCCGTCCTCTACAGTGGCTAAAGCTAAAAATAAGAAAAGAAAAAGTTTTAAAACAAGAGACCAAAAGATCATAAAAGATACATTTGCAAAATTCTCAGGATTGCATGCATTTACAAACAAGATTATTTCTTATTAACAACATTAAAGCACATTTTTGTAAAGTGCATGGTGTATTAAAATTAGATTTTAATATACCACGCGTAATTTTCAAATTAACAACCAATTTACTTTGATGATCTCACAACGTTTCAGACTCATCAAGAGGTCGAAATCTCACCGTTGTTTTAACCGTTGTTTATATTACTTATTGAATAATTTTCGCAAAGGTTGACAAGAAAATATTATCATAGATGCATTTTCTTCATATGTGCCTTATTCATTTTTGCATAAAATATTAGCTGAAGAACACAATGATAGTTTCATCTCATCATACATGAGATAGGTAGAAAGAAAAAATAATTGAAGATTGGTTGGTTGGCCAAAAAGTCATAGATGGTCAGACGAAAAAAAAAAAATATATATATATATATGAATTTGCTTGTAAACAAATGTGGAACATGGAAATGATAGTTTGCTACAACGCGTTTTTATTAGTCCCTCAGAAGTGTGGTATTGAAAGAGCTAAACTTTAAATAATGGCAAAGTAAAGTAGCCTAAAATATGACCCAGTAGTGAATATAAAAAAAAATCAATCACTTTCAAGATACAAAGACAGCGACAGCAATAAATTGCTAAATAGTAAAACAATGCAAAAGTACACGTTTGTATTGCATAGCATGATTAGCATCCACCTGAAATCTGTCTGCCATTTTCATGGATTTTATCGAAACCAAGATATTTTTACGGCTGATACATCTCTGGATTATACATATACATATGCGTGGTTCATCACGGTTCGATTCTTTTCATAAACGATGTTCTAAATTGACGAAGTGGGGTCAACTTGGCGTTGCCATACGACCCATAAGTAATTTAGGCTTAAGAGTACATGGCATACCTTGCACTAACGACTGCTGGTTAGTAGACATCTCCCACATACGGCACTTCAAATGTAAATAAACAATGGACCTCAACACGAACGCAACATTAAGCAGTCAGCTGATTATTTAAAACTATACTTAAACAACACATAATTGAAAGTAGTATCCTCACAAACATAACACCATAAGCCCATTTTTCTTAAAAGAAACTAGAAAAGTGTTACGGCGCTTTGAAGCATTGCTGAATGCGCCGAACGCTAAGACGCTTTAGCTAGAGGATACGAAATATTTACACTACTGCCGGCGGAAAATTTTGAAAATATTGCACACAATAGTTACTTCATGAGTGTTTCACAAGGCCGTATATGTCATCACATTTCGGGAGAGATATGGTCCACTATAGTCCTCGTTTAGATGATAACGCATATTGTTATAAGATATTTTGATTTGTAGTGTAGGCACTGTATTTAACGTCATACATTTAATATAGTTCATAATATATAATTACCCAATATCAGTTTTGCATGGCATCAATGATGCACTGTGAAAAATTGCAGTGAGCTTTCCAGCTGTGCATTTGTGCTATGCAAGGTTGCTTACATTAGAGAATTAAAATACACATTTTTTATACAGAATATAAAAATACTTGAATATCCTTCAATACGAGCAAGATTATCTATTTTCCATAAGAAAATTTCAGAAATCAGAATTATTTTGTTTATTGTATATTACATGATGTCATCATGAATACATTTTCAGGCCTACAGTAAAGCTCGAACGAAAGATTCTTTTAAAAATACAATTATAGAGTGCTAAACTTTTCAAGTTCAAAATAATCATCATTTTAACAACAAATATGAAATCCTACTTGTTAGCACTTAGCAAACAAGCAAAACGAACGTGTCAGTTGATTAATGCTTCTGATAATCAGATAAAATCATATGTTATTAACCCTTTTAACTGTTGCGCAACTGTAAACATGTATATTGTATATACCAGTTTTTTGCAGTTCAAATCATATATAACAAATAATAAATAACTTGATATCGCAAACCCATTCACGATTTATGGATTGGATTTGTAATTTATTTCCTAGCTACCAAAATCTGTTATAGGGGTAATCTATTCGCACGAAATATTATCCACCACGCTTATCGTTCGCATACTTATCGCCATATGGCATTCAATCCAACTTCGAGATAATTATTTTAGAGATTGATATAATTCATGTTCGCCGAACTGTTTATTACAAAGTTGTGTTCCAAATAGGTATTCTCATCCATGGGTTGGCAATTCATGGAGATTTTGTTGGACGATAGATGGACGATGCCAGTGAAATATTTGAAACCATAACAATGTAATAACTTTCGGATAATAACTTTGTCGAATCATGGGAAACCATTTACCACTTTACAAACCACAAGTAAAGCGCAAGAAAAAATTGGTGGATGACATTAGAGAATTTCTACTACGTCTTGCTATCAACTGCAACGTTAATGATGTGCCAGCAGATTCTGAGCGTTTAAAACTTCTCTTCAAGCAGAGTAACCAGTTCGTTGTGCTGTTAATAGACTTGTTCGATCACCTTCAATTAATTTACAAGGCAAAACATTTGGGTGAGAAGGCAGTTTACAAGATCGAAATGATTTACTTCAACATCAAGGACATGGGAGAACTTTTGCTCGTAATATTAAGAAACGTGGTGTTGGGAGAAAAATATTTCAACGATGAAAGCAACGAGTTTGGACATGTTTGCACAATGTTTCAGAAAGGGGTATCCGAAATTCAAGAGTCCTTTGCAGGGATTATTCAATATACAACCAACATAAATGCACTTATTCATCCCAAAACTGATCTGAAACACGCGACAAACAATACCCTTCTGAAGATAATGGACAACGTTTACAAACAGCTGCTCATACTTATAAACATGTTTGAAACATTTCAGGAAATGTTAGAATCGACCAAAAAGAAATTTTATGCCGTTCTGGAAGAAATATACAGTAAGTAAATTGATAGGAGTGCTATAATAATTGATGATGATAACAAATATTGAAAACTTGCAGCAATTGTGTAAGTTTTCAGGAAATCATCATCATACGAGCATCTAATTTGTGCCCTAGAATTAGTTTCTACATTGTTTCTTATCTATTTTTCAGAAATTCTTTCATTTATTTACAAAGAAAAACATGCTTACATGTGGTTTGACACTACACAATCTTCTGCATGCTGTTAGATTTCATGTATATTTATAATATATATTCACTTTTAATTAAAGTTAAATAATATATATATATATTTTTTTATTTACAGCTCTGACGTTGTTGAGAACAACTGCAGTTGGTGTAGCTATGTTTGCAATATTTACATATGCAATGTTTATGAATTTAACGACAATTTGGGTAGTTTTGTTAAGTGAGTATACAAACCGTTATCATCTCTTAATGATAACTTGCTAATTTCTCCCAGTAAATCAGTATTCTCAACAATTTGTTAATTGATAATGGGGAATTGCGCAACATGTGACTAGAATCTACTGGAGTATAGAAGAAAAAAAGTATTATACATGTTTATTCAACACTAAGTTTTTAATAAATGCTATATTTTTATATTTCTGGTTGCGTTTCTTGCTCAATTCTAATTATAATCAATAATGCCACTATCTGAAAGACCTTAAGGTCATAAATGATATCAATACAAAGAATTGTTGTAAACAAATGTTCCGCCATTTTAGATATCTAGCAAACTTTGTATAGGTTGACAAAAGTACAATTCAGTGGATAATTTTAAAGTGACATTTTTTTATCACAGGTTCTTTGTGTGCAATAGCTGAGTGGCATATCGCCAATCATGTAATTACCACCTGCCAATCGAAGCAACTCTATGAAAAATTCAACGTTTACGATTTAAAAGCAAACACAGTAAGCAAGTTTTGTAAAAAGTTTTGGATAAACTAACTTATCAATCTAATTTATCAATTTACATCATTCATACTAATTATTTTCGTTAACATTTTCTTGTTTCGTGTAGAGGAAGTATAATGGTCGAATAGTTCCTCAAGATTGGTTTTCAAAAAAAAGCAGGGTTAACATGTCTAAAGAAAAATCATTGCAAGATATAACCGGTCAGTAGATGTCGCTATGAACAAATATCTCTTCTCATCTTGATGTCAAGTCAGTGTTCCAAATGCAAATCAGGAAGAAGTGTCTTTGGTAAAGTTTTACAATGATTATAATGTATGCTGAATAAAGTAATTTATTTTTACAATTTTGAGATATTAGTCATCCAACAACCAACAACTTTTTGCCTACATTTCAACTTATTTCTGCTGCTGCTGATGATGAATATGATGAGTTGAGGCATTGCATTAAGGTTTAATGAAACTTATATGAGAGAAGTTAAAAAATAAAAATTTCAAAAGTCCAAAATTAAAATCTCATTTTCTTGAGATCTACTGTACGATTATCAACCATCAAGTTAGTTGCATCCCATTTCCCACATTTCACAACTACTTCCAAAATATGTCATAATGGACACTCAACTTGTGGCAAACAAGTTCCAGGGGATGGATTAGCAACAGCAGTTTCTCGTCAATACACTAACCTGTTTTAAATTTTATTTACTCCTATTAAAACCTTTGAAGTTAGTAACCAGCAATAGTGCTATATAATTTATGAAGGTTATGTGCAAGATCATTTTTTTTTAAAGAGTTTTAGCACTTCGATCTCGTAAATTATAATTGCCGAAAACCTAAGTAATTTTTTTTTTTTGAACTGAAAATAAATGTAATTTAACTAGAGCTGTTGCACAATTTTTGCACTAAAACTTTTAACGCGTGGCCAACGACATAAATAGCTATGTTTGATTGCTGTAATTAAATTCAAAATTGTCGAACATGCACATGTAAGTTGTTAAAACTCGATATGTGATTTAATTATTGCCATTAATTGAAGCAAAAATACCGCCCTAGCAATTTTTACAGGATTTTGTACAGTCGAAACCAAAAGCTTTGCTAATGAACATGTTTGGGAGGAAATTTCTTTTATATCTAACGAAATGCAATATCATGATATTCAACATTTATCACCCTATAAGAAACCCATGCAACATATATAAGTGATGATACAATCAATTAAACTTACCTAGAAATAAAATTGTGTAAAAGGGATTGCATGTACAGGGTGGTTACAAAAAAAAGGGAACCTTTTTCACAAATTCGTAACTTTTTTGTTTCGCAATTAAACGCAGTTAAACGCAATTTTGCACAAATACAGAGGCAAAGGGCCAGAATTCGGCGTCTTAACTCTTTGGCATCATGAATTTTTGGTCGAAAGTCGAACAGTCCCACGTAGCACATCGACGTCTGAAAGACGTCTTTTAGACGTCGAGCCGTCGGAAGACGTCTACACCAGTGAAAAG
>JAQGBW010004774.1:0-13149 GCA_034698625.1 Julus scanicus
TAACCCGGAGTTATTTTTTAGCCCGAGGTTAGTAAACCCTAGATTTTAACCTCTGTTGGTGCAACCGGCCCTTAATGTTAAAATACTTTTAGTTGGTCCTGCCAGCATTCCTCAATAACTAATTAAAATAAATAACTGGGATGTGAATGAAGTCCTAATTAATCTTCGGCAGTCTATGGCAATAATGTAAGCTGTTGTAATTTGTGTGTACTTTACGGTTGTGCGTAATATCGCCTGCAAACTGTTGTATGGCAGATTCACTAGAAAACAAGGTATATGTTTGGACGTCATAGAAATGTACGTGGCAGCTGTATATATGCCACATTTATTACAACTTCATCTGTGTTGAGCAATGAACTTAGCACGAGGGCGTTCTGCAAGGGCAAATTACTAGGCATTTCTATCCGCAAATAAGCTCTATTTATGCATGTAACGTGACAAATTAAAAAAGCAATGACAAGTCTAGTAAGACTATTTACATCATGTGAATTTCTGACCGGTTTAACAAGCCCTTTTATGCAATTTAACATTTGGCATCAACTACACGTTTTTCTTGAATAACAGTGTTTTTTAACGTTTTTTTTTTTTTTTTTTCAAATCACGACACTCAAAATGGCGCTCAAATAGTCACGATAGATCCTGTAGATCCTTTACGACAATAATAATGTTTTATTACAACAACAATTTGTGCCCTTTACAGATTTGTATCGAAGTTCACAATTTGAACTTGTATGGGGCAAAATTTGTTTATGATACAATTTATATTTATTATTATTTATTTGTTATTGCACCATAAGTTATTCATATAAAGTTTAGTAACATCCATATATGTCATAATGAGATATAATTTCACTCGTTTTTTTAGCGCTCCAATCTTATTGATTTTTAAAATTTCATTGGGCAATTAGTTAAATATTGATGGTATTATATAATTTCTTACTTTTCTCCCATATTCATTGTTAGCAAAAGGATTTAAGTTGAATCCCTCAGAATGCTTGCTTTCCTTATCACAATAGTATCTTTTGTACTTATAGAACCAAAAAAGTTGTTACAAATAATTATACAATCTCTTAATTGATTTATATTTAATATTTGCAGCTCCTTTAACAACAAAGCTGTCTTCTTTTGATTTTTGAATACAATTTTTATGACTTAATTATGGATCCATAATTAGTTACATGTTGGATTAATTGCGATCATTGTGTTACGATAAATCAAGTCAACCATGTCTACATGATGGACTTTCCTCACTTCAAATATATTTACCATTCCTGATTTTTTAAGATGTTTTAATTGGGATTAAACTGAATTAAGTCGAGGTTTAGTTTTTGTTTTTGGAATGTTGAGTAGTCCCACTCATGATCCATGTTAGTATAAAATGTTTAAAAAAGTCAGTCGCTTAATTTACCATCTGGTCTACAAAAATGTGCCTTTCTTTAAAACTTAATTTGTAACGTTTCTTGACGTCATAATTGTGTAACATCATTTTGGTAACCTGCATGGGTTTGAGATTCTTGTTTTGTTTTGGCAAATGTTTAAAAGTGTGGAAACTGTGATATTTAGAGAGGAGGGAAGTAAACACTTCTGGTCAATATATATATTATCTTTTAAGACCCTTGGGCTCCAACGTCGAATATGCTTTGAATTCTTTATGTTGGTTTCGTAGAAGTACTTAAAGTGTGTTGACGTCAAAACGTTATTCACCTAATGTTGAGAAATTTTCTACACGAAAGATTTTCCCTCACATCTTGAACTTTAAAAACTTATTTATTGATTTTTAGCCGTGCAATTTTGAATTTTATCGGGGCAACTTCTCCAGCGTTGGGGGTTTAATTTTGTTCTTTATTCTCGTTTGATTTTATTATTATTGTTTCATTGAGCCGTAATGAATAGTTTTAATCTGGGCAGTTTTTTAATCTTCTCCATTTCCATATTGTATTTAGATGAAACTCCTGAAACAATGGTTTGCTTTATTATTGAAATCTGTCAGTCGCATTTCAGGCGTTCTTTCTATAGTTTTGAATAGACATCTTGCCATCATTATTTGTAGTGACCTCACTTACTTTGTCATTGGTGGCTGTGTCGGACGTGCACGCATATGAAAGTGGCCCTTTTTTTTGGATTTTTAACACCTGTTGGCATATTGCATTGTTGCTGATTGAGACGAAGAAGTCGACTTTCCAGTGCTCGTCAGTCAGTCTGTATGTATAACAGCTGAATTACCGGTATACGAAGAAGGCAAAATCCTTGACAAAACTTTCCACTAGAAACCCCTGTTTAGCATGCAGTATATAGGAAATTATCATATAAATATAGTATGGCATTCGTAATTGGCTTCATCTAAGGCTCAGAGAAAAGCTAATTAGACTTGGGCGCTAGCATGTTTTTTTGTCTCGGCTGGTGGTATTAACATGAATTATGCCTGTGATTTTTTTTTTGCAGAAAGAGAGCGCTGAATTACCAACTTTACTGCTTTATTTAGATGTGTAGGAAAGGCTCTACGTTGTAATTAGTTTACTGATGCATTTGTTAATAGCCACACTTTTCAACTTTACAGTACACGTAGACGCATTCAAGTGACAAGTATTGCATTTTGGATTGAAGCACATAAATTTGATTGTTTCGCTCTTGTGTATGGTTTGCAAAAATGCTTGGTGCCAAATACAGTCGAACCTCGGTTTACGAACGTCTCTGTCTACGAACACCATGTGTTGTTTCGCTTCACGAATGATGCTTCAGTTCACGAACACATTTCTCTGGATCACCGATGAAAGGTCCGAGTTTTTGCGATTGTTTTACTAGTTTAGCAGAACATCTTTGTTACGGATAAGTTTTACTATAAATACAAGAAACGTCAAAAATTTTATAATTTCCAAGGATTTAAATTAAAATCGATATTAGTTTCGAGGATATAGCCTCAATTGCAAATATGGCAAAACTTCGTCTCTTGTTTTATCCACGCCAATTGCAGATGCAATGGATGACAATCCATCGATGACGTCGATTTGAGACTTAATTAAATCATATAAATAACAACAGAATAGAGTAGAATAATATATATTTTCCTAATGGAAACAATGTTTGTTAAAGTAAATTTCTTAAACAGAATCTGCTAATGAAGTTGATTCGCAGCAACGTCAGCATGACGACACCACGTGGGTGTCTTTATTTCCGATAATGTTAGAAATATGGAGGTACTATTTATTAAACTGTTTTCTTCTAATATTACTCTTATATTTATTTCCTTTCTGTATTATTTCCACACATAAAGCCATAGCATGTTAAAAGAAATTGTGGGACAAAGAACGCATTATTTGGATTTACATTAATTGCCATGGAAAAATTCGGATCACGGACTTTTAGGTTCACGAACAGGGTCAAGGAACGGATAAAGTAAGTAATCCAAGGTTCCACTGTATTTCCATTTAGCGTTATTATTAACAAAACTTCGCACGAGTGCCGTACTTAGAAATCCAAATATATATTTTATGTATACTTGTCAGTTATTTTTCTTAAAATATTTTAGTTAAAAAGCGTACTTACTTAGATTTATAAGGGGAATCTTTTAGAAACATTGTGAGATTCTTAAGTTCTGGCCTGAACAAGCTGGGTAATGCAGCTAGGCTTTGGTAGAAATCTTTTTTGTTGATACATCAAGGACCATGCATGGAATTATTTGGAACGTGGGTCGTAAACAGAGTTCATGCATCATTGAGGCATGTTTTATCCTTTCAAATGTATTGTTGCCTCACTGCTGCGATGGGGACTTGAATGGGCTGACCTCTTCTATTCATTCAAAGCTCCTCTTCGCTCTACTCCGAGATTCAGGCCTGTTTTCAGTTTGAAAATGAATGCCAACCAGTGTGACATAAATACATTTTTTTCCATGGCAAGTGCCACAGGATACAAGAAAATAATTTGGAAATGACCCCTCTGCCCCTATAAAGACTCCCCAGAGCATGGCCAAGAACTTTTTTTTTTCATCCCTTGTATAATGGCCTGGTGAAGAGGTGATAGGACCATAATGAGACGGCGCCCTTTGAAACGTGGATGACCAAGCCTGCAGCTTAAAGAACCCCTTGTTTGGGAGTATGAGAAAGATTTTCACAAAATCGTTGAAAATGAGGGCCAAAAATGGAGGTTGGGCTACAGCGCTCTAGGGGATGATCTGAGATTCTGAGGCGAGGTCTTTCATGGGTGTTGCTGACAACTGACATTATCCACCAAAGTTGGGGGAAGCTGGATTTTACAGTACTTGCATGAGTTCCTTTGTGAGTTTAGCCAGTAAACTTTTATTAATGTTGTCATCCATATATTTCAGAATCATTTGGAAATTACATATGGCTGTCTGATTCATTTTCTCAACACAGGACACTGTTTTGTCTACATTATATAATAGCGGTTGTTATAAATTATCATATTGCTCAGTTGAACATTGTATTAATATTTGTGAGTCACAACTGTCATTCCACGAATTTAGATATATGTAGTTAACTGTTCATGTTGCCTAATAGTGACAAGCCTCATATGCAGGCGACATCATCACAGAATTAGTTTTAGAAACTAGACTTTTTGAAACCGTTTTTTGTTGTTTTTGCAACTGATCGATTGTGCATTGGTACTGATCGATCAGTACTCAAATAAATATCTATTGTACAATTCATAAAATCGTTCGTCAGACTTTTACATGTATAGGTAGACGTTTTTTTTATGAAACCGCAGCGATGGTACGTTTGATTTAAGCCAATAAGTTGCTTTTGTAATGAAAAAAGGTACACATCATTAGCTGTTGCCTGGTGTATTCAGAACTTAATTGAAAAAAGTATATCGAATTTTGTTTAGTTGGTCTTTTAAAAGAAACAGCTTTAGTTTTGACATTTTTTTTTATAGAATGTTCTTGGCAGATAATGACCAATTTATGATATACTATAGCATGACTTTTGTGCATAAAAAGTGATATCTAGCACAACAACCTTTATTAAACCAACACTTGGTAGTTTTAAATTACAGTGTCATAATATAGTTCAGTATTGTTCGAAGCTTTAATGTAATTCAGCATTACCATTGGTCTGCGCACTACTTGTAGGAGGTTAGTTAGTGGAATCCAGAATAGGCTTTGGTTGGTAGCCACTTCGTGACAACGGCAGAAAACGACGACATTCAGGTCTAAACCTGACATGAGTATCCAGATATAAAAAACTTTCATTAGAAGGTTTTTGGATGTTGTAATAACTTAAAAATAAACTTAATTCAACCATTAAATTATATGCGAACTATTTATTTTAACATGAAGAAGTGAAGAGAAGCTGAACTGGTCTGAATTCCAATTTTTATATAATTCCAAACATAGAATAGTGGAATTCCAAAAAGGACGAGATTAAGAATATCACGTGAACGAGAATAAGAACAGCACGTGAACGAGATTAAGAGCAGCGCGTGCATCTTCATACAAATGCACGTGACTGTGACGCCGCAGGTTATTTCATGTTACAGGTTTGGTTAGAGAGGGTTGGGTTAGGTTTTTGCCCTTTTGAGCTTTTGTCCGAGAACCCCTGACGTGCGTGATTTGCACTAAGATAACTAGAAAATCTTTCTTTAAACTTACTCTTTAAGAATTTATGTGACGCGTATTGGATCCTGTAACGTTTTAAATGGACAAGTGTTCTATTGTTTTATCGCAAACTTTTTGTTTCTCAAATTACTTACAATGATTAGCAGAAGTGATTGGCACGTTAAATCTTGATTTTTAAAGCGCCATCTGCTAAGCTTATCGTTGAAAAAATGTCCAACACAGTACGGGGCTGCACAAGTTACTACTATAGTTTCAATCTGTGGAATTAAATTTCCAGTTTCTGAATTTGAATCAATAGCCTAACAAGTATCCAACACCGACTAGGTTATCTTGAACCATACCAAACGAAAATACGAGAAGCGGTCAAAAAGTCTTACATATTCGTTCATAATTCGAAAACCAGATGTCGTACAAAAAAATTGAAATAGCCATTTTAAAAAGCATGAAATTTTGGTTTTAGGTCACTTCATGGCGCCAAAATTCATGTAGAAGTTCGAGCAAACTATCAAAAACAAAATGGCGCCTCACTCGAAAGGCATAAAACCGAGTGAAATTTATAGTGAAAATGTTAGGAGTTTATGGTGACAAATGTGTTTCACAAAGTACGGTACTTTGTGTACTTTGAGTGGTCAAAAATATTTGGCAATATCTGCATAGCCAACATAACGAATTTTACGAAAGAGGAGTTTAAACAATCTCATCAAACGTTGGGATAAATGTGTCAACAAACTCCGGTCCTACATTGAAAAATAGAAAATTTCCTGCTCATTAAAATGGCCATTTCAGTTTTTTTATACTACATCTGGTTTTCGATTAAAAAACGAATATGCAACTCATTGTTTCTACGTTGGTAGGATTATCCAATTTTTTCGGATGTATATATAGAGTCATATATTTATGCCATATATAATTTTTCCACCCGAGATTGCACAGTGGATAATCCTATCATTGTAGAAATAATGATTTGCTATGAACTGCATGAATTACTTAGCAGGTCTTATAAATTCGTTTTCTTAAAGAAGACAACGAAGAAAGTTGTTATTGATCGTGATACCTGTAGATTTTAAAAGCGTGACTTGGAATTACTTTATGGGAGAAAGGAGTTAATATCCGGATCCCTATTTTGTTGAACATTTTTTGTATGAAATTTGCAGCTTTGGATGCTCCCTCCATTATCTTGCACCCCCCTCTTATATATATCGTTGGGTAGAATGGAGGAAAAATAATTAAAACCTTTGCAGTACATGTAGATAAAATTCTGGCTAGATGGTAAACACCTGCGGATTATATACTTAATTTCATTTAGCCCTGAGCATAGAAGCATGAACGACGTATGTAGATGACGTGAAATCTAATCGAATCCACCTGTTGGGCATGTGATTTCACTCGAAGGAGAGGGAGTTCATTGGCAATTTATCAGTTGGCTGCTCAAAATTTTAGGAACAGATTTCCTCTTCAGCAATCTGAGAAGCACGTTTTGAGTCATGTAGTCGAGGACACGTTCAGGGTTTCATTAATTGAGGCCATGCAGAAATTTTTTAACTTACAGTCCTACTCAAAATAAACATTATGAGCATATAAATTCAATCCATCTTTATTTGGCTGTACACATGATCAGTAGTTTGCTCTTACGCTAGTAGCGACTTCGACATGATTGTTAAATTGAATATTAAGCTGGGTCTCCACCAAGACGTACGTACGTATAAACACCTTTTTACAAACTTATGGAAAAAAGTTTGCCCTCAGGGTTTGTTTCAGCCGCCATTTTGTAAATATGTGTAAATATCAAAATTGTACAGCTATTAAATGTCTTTGTCTAAATGTTTGTAAAAACGTGTATATACGTACAATGTACGTCTTGGTGGAGACCCGGCTTTAGAGAGATTTAGCACACAAAAATCACCGATAACGTTGACGTCGTTTTTTCGAAACGCACATTGGCCTAGTAACGCGCGAGGGATTCTGGGTAAAGGGCAACCAAACGGTTAAGTTTCAGAGACTAAAGGCTGGTTCCCACTAGCCGAAAATCATTCAAACCTCACACCTCAAACGTTACTAAATTGCGTGCCAATTCCCACTTGACGCACCTCACAAATTAAACAAAGAACGGCGCTCCTGCTAGTGGCGCGACGAACGTCACTAGCAGATGGAAAAACAAAAGGCGCGGAATCGATTATGATGTCATATACGGTCTTAATGACCGGGAAACATCACCAAGTGAACGTCATCATACCTAAATCGATGTCAAGTTTCTCTTGACCCCTCCATTTTAAGGTATAATTATGAATTCAAGTCGATATATTTGTACTTACTGTTTTCACCATAGCTGGCCGCCATGTTGTGAGGTTCAATGTGATGTTTGAATCCGGCATGTCGAGCCTCACAATGGTGACGTCCGGTCACCACCTGCCGCACATGCGCGAACGTCCACTTCCTGAATTAGCAGACGATTTTGGGGTGAGGTTTGAGTGATGTTCGGCTAGTGGAAACCAGCCTTCGCACAACATGCATGGTGTCTGCTAATAAGCCCGGCAAAGTTAGGTTTTCTGTAGAGTATGATATTTTGTGCGTACGAGAGAATGTTTTCACCTGTGTACAAATTTAACGTGATTCAGGTGTGTGTGCATGATGGAAGAAAATTGATCGTAATGGCGCTTCTTCTAAATACCCTCAGTTTAGAGTATAAATCACGTGACTGGTAGCCGGAGCCCTACCGCCAAATTGCATGCTAAACGTAATTAAACGCCGAATTTTACCATTCAGCAGAGCATGCGCACATGAGGTCAACATTAACGGAGAATGAAACATATGTTTCTTGCTAAATCTCTCTATTCTCTCTGTTGACTGCATGTATGCATGTGTTGTACAACGGTAAAATTCACCGTTAAATTGATTTTAGCATGCAACGTTGACGACAAGTCTCAGTCCACCTGTCACGTGATACAAAACCCTGAACGGAAGTTATTTAGGAGGAGCGCCGTTAGATTTACTACCTCTCTTAAGCAGGAAATATCCAACACAGAAATGCAAACTTTACCCAGGCTTATTGGCAGCTGCCATGTTGTTTTTTACTCCCTGAAACTGAGCTCTTCCCTGTTTTGTTCCTATTTAAACTGAATCCCATTCACGTTATCAGGCACATGTGCATTTCGAAAAAATATAGCAGTGCTGCCGATCCTGTCACCGGTGAGTCTGGGTTAATAAATGTTTCTATTGTCTAATCGCTTTGCAATAAGGACCAATAACAAGCATCATTTTGGCACGAAGCTTTGTCTACTTCTATATGGGGAACAAGATGGGAATTACAAGGAAGATCATCAAAATTCGTCTGAAACCGGTTCTAGAATAAATACAAGTTTACATTACAATGGAACAATGAAATTGTTTGGCAGTTGGCACATGAACGTTGTATATATATATTTATTCTAAAAATGGTCTTATAACTAGAGTAATTCTATTTCTATATATACATGTTAAGTATATATTTTACCTTAAAAAATATATAAGTAAAAGCATTGTACATCAAAGTACTAACAAACCCAACTCCAGTGCATGCCCGGACATGTTTTGTTGGTCCTAAGTTGATCCAACGATTTCTGGTTACTCTCAAGTCGCATCTCCACTTCAGTCAACATACGGCAACAATGTTGATCAACATGGTTTTCTGAAACAAATTTCGAAAAAACAGTTTGCCTACCGTGATGTTTGAGCAAACTTATGACGTTTTTTAGTTGCCATACCATGATTTCGTCAACATTTTTCTGATCGCTCAGTAGGTGGTCCAGATCAAAGGGAAAAAATGTTGCCGCTTTACTGCGCATGCTCAGCCTTATAACTATACTATACAGTCTTGTTGGAAGCGCCATAAACTGGACACGTTTGTTGGTATATTCTGTCAACTTTTTGATGGATACAGGTCAGCATTCATCAACATGTTGACGAAATACATTATTCAGGATTGTCTTGAGTGTTTGTATGCTTGGTGTTTGCATGTTGACTGTTGACTGCAGTGGAGACCCGTTTGTGGTTGTCAACTTCATTTTTTTTGGATGGTTTTAAACCATGGAATTGAATTGATATTAACGGCCGTTTTTGGTTTATGGACTGACATCCTTGGTGAAAAAAACAATAGAAATCAATAGAGATTTCTATTGGTTTCTATTGTTGTTTGGACACTTTATTGGTTTGAATTGTTTTCTATGGTTCCTGTATTGACTTCTATGGTTTAGCTGTATTGACTGAACAATAGAAGAAAACAATACATTACCGTAACAATGAATAATAATAATATAATAGAGATTTCTATTGGTTTCTATTGTTATTTGGACACTTTATTGGTTTGAATTGTTTTCTATGGTTCCTGTATCGACTTCTATGGTTTAGCTGTAGCGACTGAACAATAGAAGAAAAAAATAGAAACCAATACATTACCGTAACAATGAATAATAATAATATAATAGAGATTTCTATTGGTTTCTATTGTTATTTGGACACTTTATTGATTTGAATTGTTTTCTATGGTTCCTGTATTGACTTGTATTGGCGTTTATTGATTTCTATGGTTTAGCTGTATTGACTGAACAATAGAAAACAATTGAAACCAATAAAACCAATAGAAAACAACCTTCCAAATAACAATAGAAATCTCTATTGTTTTTTTTTCACCAGGGATCGAAAACTAATAAAAGCAATATTTTTCAAACGTCAATTTCCCTACTTGGGAAAACAAACCTGCTTTTATGTAAATGAATTGTCGTGACAATGTGGCATGTGTTTCAAATGCGGGCTAATTTACATCATACGTGCATATAATACTAGACCTTGGAACTGTTGACATGAGGAAATCTTAAGTTGATGGATTTCAAAAAGGACCCATGGAATATCACCTCTTTATGCAGAATGCAAATGCGGTATTGGCCAACAGAATGAATACGCTTGTCGACCCACATGAATAATGCACGATATTTCAATGTGAATGAAAATGGAGAACCATGGGGGCGAATTGGACGCAAATGTGTCCCGGTGGTGACAATGGCTGTGCCCCTCACTGTGGAATGTCCACAGTGGCCACGGAACCCCGGTTTCACCCTTGTCACCAACCGCTGGCATTATGCTGACCCTCCAAATTACGAAGGGTTTGGTGGGGACAGCGGGTTTCCGCAATACCGTGAGGGGGAATTATTATTATGGGCTCAGGGAAATAAAGCCAAGTTTCAATATATCAAACTTCTTGCTCCTTGCTGGACGGTGGTGCGCCATTGTCGATAATCTGGCAGTTTGACTTGTCTATAATTAGTTCGTTAGTCAGGCAGTTGACGAGGATATCCTACTGAAATGCATGGGACAGGGTGCGTTTTGACTGCCCAATTTTTACATCTAGATATACTATAAATGACTAACTCAGTTTCTTGATGCCAAGGCTCACTTATATATACGAGGGGCGGTCAAAATGTGTTGCATATTCGTTTATTACTCGAAAACCAGATGTCGTACAAAAAAAACTGAAATAGCCATTTTAATGAGCAGGAAATTTTCTATTTTTCAATTTTGGACCCGAGTTCGTCGACACATTTATCACAACGTTTGATGAGATTGTTTTACCCCCTCTCGTAATATGCGTTATGTTGGCTATGCAGTTTATTGCCGAATCGCAAGTTTCACATCATCGTCTGTTTGGAATTTTTGACCACTCGAGTGTTCCTTTAGGTGGACCAAAGAAATGGAAGTCGCTCGGTGAAAAGGTCAGGGCTGTATGGCGAATGTTTCAATGTTTCTCACCCAAACATGTTGATCTTGTGGGCTGTGGCATGGACAAAATGGGAACTTCTCTTTTTTTCAGTTACAGTTTCGCGTTCTTTCTTAAAGTTTAAACACTACCTCTGTACCGTACTTTATGAAACACATTTGCCACCATAAACTCCTAACATTTCACTATAAATTTCACTTCGTTTCATGCCTTTCAACACTGAAAAACGAATAACACTTCGTTGTTCCTCTTCGGTGAACGCTTTCGAGTGAGGCGCCATTTTGTTTTTACCAGTTTGTTCGAAATTCTGCATGAATTCTGGCGCCATGTAGTGACCTAAAACAAAAATTTCCTGCTCTTTAAAATGGCTGTTTCGATCAGTTTTTTCTGCGACATTTGGTTTTCGAATAATAAGCGAATATGCAAGACTTTTTGACCGCCCCTCGTATTAACAGTGATTACAGTTTCTCCAGACCTAGGTTTTGATAAACAGTATTTTCAAACAATTTATTTTGGCAACATAGGAAGAGAATATGGCATATTATCAGTTTTTTTTAAGTGTCAGTTTTTAGCAAAATTTTGCTTAAAACCTAGAAAAGGCAGGGCAGTTGAAAATTTCATTTCTGAGGTAACTCTGTAAATAAAACGTTTCTGAAATTTATGTCCTCTGGTGTTCAACCTCAATATCGTGGGAAAAAAACATGTAAGTATCGGAGAACAATATTTATAGCTAACAGCCTATGAGATTTTGCAGAAAAAAAACTAGTAGCAAAGAACCATTGACGATCGAATGTTCCAATTTCGAGAGCTAAATTTGGTACTTTATCGATTTGCAGGGCATTTAAAATTACTGCATGTGGTCATTTGCCAATTTAGTGTTTAGAAATAGTTATGTAATAAGGATATGGAGCATGCACAAACGAACATTTAGTAAAATAATGCACATTTCAGTGAATCGGAAAACTCATTCATTTGGAAAGAAGTTGGTGTTCATTATTCCGGGTAATAGATGCCCAGGATAGAACATTATCCATGAACCGATTCTCTTATTAAATGTTCTTCCTGTCTCATTTTTTAAGAATTACTCAGACATGAAAACTTGTGTATACAAATATGGATATATCAATTGAGTTTTCTTCTGCAAGATTCCATGCTGAATTTATAATTTACCAAATTTATCAAATCTCCGGGATGATGAAGATTTTATCATTTTATGTATTTTTTTCTGAAAAACATTGCATTATTCAAAAAGAATCGTAGATGGGTCCAGACTACACCAAAAGCAAAAGCATATAGTTTTTGTAAACATTTTGTAAAACCATGCTTTTGAATTTTGGTGTTTTTTGCTTTCAAAAGCATGACCACCAAATTATATACAAATTTTAGAAGCAAAAACAATGCGCGAATGTTTTAAACTAATGGCGCTCTTGCTAAATGGGGTGTAACCGCCATAAACCTAATGAACAGGCCAAAATTGCAGACGACAATCAATCATACTGTAGTGCTGAGTATTTCACTTGCGGATTTCAATAGAGGAGGTCTACATTACAAAACGGCGCATGTGCCATGCATGAACGCCTCTAGTGGCCAAATTTTCTGGGGGTACAGCCCAGCATCGTCCATATAGCATTTCCATTGATTTTGTTCTTTTAGGAACGGATTTTTGTGATATTTGGGAAATTTAACGAGCAAACCATTTTATTTAAACAAAACGGCGTTTTATTTGAATGTCACCACGTACTGTTTCACTTCCATGCATACAATAAATTTCTTTCTTATATTGGAGTTTTTAGGGATCCTGTGGTATGAAATCTTGGAATTGACGTTCCTA